>CAVNYN010275090.1:0-16861 GCA_963692815.1 Nyctanthes arbor-tristis
TTGAGATTTGTGTAACACAGATACAAATGGGTAAAATGGAAATGTATTTGTATTGCAGGTGATTTATGTGTAATTAGTGGAAAAAAGTCAGGTGACCGAATGTATTTGTATTGCAGGTGATTTATGTGGAATTAGTGGAAAAAAGTCAGGTGACCCGACTTAATTTTGTAAATGGCGTTTGACCTTGTTTTCTTATCACTATTATCTCACTATTATATAAAAACGTAAGGGCCTGATTTACTAACCATCTTCCTCCCTCTCTCTCCTTTTTTTTTTTTTTTTGCTTTATTCCAGAATGTTCTTCTACATTTTTATTTTTTTATCTAATTTTTTTTTAAAACTTCCCAATTCACGTCTCCAGAAACTTTTCCTCTCTCTCTTCTTCTTCTTTTTTTTTCTTTTTTAAAGCTTATTAATCCCACACTTTGTATATCAAGATTTTTCTTTCTCGTTTGCAGTAATATAATAAAAATCGGCATCTTAATATCTTTCTTATATTACTAAGAATTAAGTGTTTTGAAATTTATATTGCAATTAGAAAACACGTAATCTCGAGTCAAAATCTTCAAAAGAATTTCATACAATTAGAATATATGATTGTTAAATTGTCAGTAACATTAAGTATCAATTGGTTTAGTACTTTGATGTCTTTGATGTATTGATTTATTTAGTAGTAACATTTAAAGATATATTTGATTTTTGTGTTTCACATTTTTTTCTAATTTTTGGAGTTTTTGTTTTGTGATGAGTTTTGGAAATGAGCATATACAAAACCAATATGTTCATCTATATATTTATGTATTTTTCAAATACGTGTGCAATGCATTTATGTGTTTACATATCATATGTAGTTTTCTTCTTTCTTGTTTTCTTAGCTTATGATTTATTGTCTAAAAAATCATGCAATTAGTGGGTATAATAGCGGTAAGTTTTACCTTGGAAATCTTCAATCAGAACAGTGATATTGTAAATGTTTATTTTTTTAATGAAAGGAGGCATACTATATGTTTATTGTAAATGTTTAGTTTCTAATATGTTTATTTTCTTTCTGAAATCTTTATACGAGACATTATTTTATTTTACTAATGTAAATACGCGGTCTCATGTATGAAAATTACTTCGTATTTATATTAGATGTTTTAAAAATGAAAAAGTGAGCTAAATGAACAACCAGAGAGTTTATTTTATAGTGCATTTTTGACTTTTTAAGGTGAAAATATGCGCAATCTACTTTATATTTAGAATTTCATCTATAGACAGATACTATATGTTATATGCTATATTTTATTTTATTTTGTTATTAAAGTAAATATTATTAATATTTTATGTATTATCAATCACACAAATTGTATAATAATATCTACGTTAATTTGAACTAAAAATGAAACTTAATACTTGTAACACACTTACATTTACTAGTCACTACTATATAAAAAGCTAAAGGGCCAAATTACTGTTTAATAAACAGTGACAAAAAACGTGTTTTATTTTTTTCCATTTCCATTGCTGAAATCGGAGGACAGAAAACGGGTTTCTCATGTCCTTTTTTCTCATCTGTCTCGCTCTCTCTGCCAGATCGGAAGTTCCTGTCTTTCTCTGTATCCATCTTTGGAAGGCCGTAGAAGAAGAAGACGGTGGGTACTGTTAATGTTGCAGTTGGTTCGAGATTATTGGTATCATCCGTCCTTAAAGGTCGCTGTTTTCAATTTTTACCCTAAGATTTGTTCTGTTCCTTTCACTCTTTATGTAAACACTCACGACTGGTTTCAAATTCCTGCAATGATTCTCCAATTTTTACTTACGTAGAATCTTTTGAGTCCAAAGTTTGCAATTCCAGTTTGATTCTTTCCAATCAATACAGGGTTTTGGGTATTTTCGAGCGTTTTGAGGCGTTTGAATTGAAGTTTAAAAATCTAACTCATCTGTTGACTTCACAAACGAGTCACCTAGATTCTCGCTTCGACATTTATAGTTAGTCTTCTGGAATGGAATCCTGTGAATTTCTTTTATATTTTGAGGGTTCTAGGCGAAGGATCTGATTTTGCCTAAAATTCCCCTGTTTTTAGACACTCAAATTCTCATCTCACTGGTTCCAGAGCTTCTTTGTGTCAACATTAAATTTCAAGATTTATGGGTAAATAAATGTTATATTCTCTTTTCTTATTATTCTCTAGGTTTTATTTTATATATGTGTTTAGCATGTTTTTTACCTTAAGTTTCTTGTTTATTTTTACAATTGTTAGTGTTTTAACTTCATCTTAAATGTGCTATAATTTTAATAGATTGCTGAAATTTAATGATTTCCAGGTTGCTGCAAATTTTTCTAGGTGAAGTGTTATTTCTCTTCTAACTTTTCATTCTTTTGTTTAGGAAAATTTTAAAGGGAAAAGGCATATTGGGTTATTTGTAAATACCTCTATTAAGCATATTTTTAATGCAAAGAAAAGGGGTTTGTGTTGTGATTTTTGCTTTTTCTTTTAATTTCAATAAACTCTTTCTTAATGTGTTATTGTAAAAATTGTGATCTGTCACTTTTTGTAGTTGATTAACTATAAGAAGCTTCATGGTGCTTTGAATATCTATGGATGTTGTGGATAGTATTCAAGAGAACAATTATTGAAGAAATAAAATTATGGATGATGGCTGCTTTGTATAGTTGATTTTAGCTACTACCAAAAGCTCAAATCTTTGTCCTGATAACACGAGCCTTTCTACTTTAGTGTAATTTATATAGATGATAGATATAGGCATATTTTATTTAGGTATTAGCACTGTTTGTCATTCATTTCAAACAAACATTTTTTGTGCTTCGCAATGACCTGGCTATTGGTTATCAATAATTAAAAGATATTTGTATATTTAACTAAGATGGTTAAACTTGAGATATCATGTATGTGCTAGCTGTTCATGTCGGAATAATTTTAACCCATGTTGAATTTGTGGTAATGGTGAACGAGGGTGAAACATTGGGCTGGATGCCAATCCTTGAGTTTGGTAAATTTGGAAATTGAGGTGCAAGAGAAGATCATCCATTCAACTTGGAAAAGGAAGTGAAGCTCTTAAAAGGCATTTGGATGAGAAATCAGCTTCTGATTTGAATGCTTTAGGCTTCTAGCAACGACTCCAAAGAACTCAGTGTGTTGCTAAGTTTTGTATTCTTTGCCATAAAGTAGTTACCTGATGACAAAGAGAAATTAGTGTAGTTGAAAATGGTGTTCCTATATTGTGGAAGATGATACCCAGGCATCTTCATATGCATTCTTTGCTTGAATTTTTTTGTATCTGTTATTTGGTGCAGATAATATGGGTGCACCTCCACATAATATTTGGATAAAAATGGTTTGAACAGTTATTGTTTTGAAACAGAAATTAGATAATAAAATGGATTAGTGTAATTTTAAACTAAAGATACTTCCTATACATGATTTTAATCTTAACCTTATTTGCCAAAATTCTAAATTGATCACACATACACAGTTACTTTGAGATATTTCCTTAAAGTGATAAAGATTGTTATTGGTGAGTTTGAAACATTGAATCTTCTTTGGTTTGCAGGCCCTTTAAGCCGACTCACCTCAGTCAACTTGTAAATTGTCTTATGAAGTTGTTTAGACAAGAATGTTGTTAACGGTATAAATAAATACTTATAGTAATCTAAGCAACATCTAAATTTCCTTTCAATGATTGACTTCTATGAGAGGTTTGGTTGTCTTCTGATGGCATTTAAACAGTTAAGCTCATTAAAAAGTAGTTCTTTCTGATTTTATGTCGATAGATGCTTTCTGCATATTCTTTTTTACTCGAAAAATTGCAGTCAAAATAAGTTTTAGGTATCAATTAAACAATGTTAACATTCAAACAGGATAATTGAGAAATTGGTTCGTCATGTTGCTTGATATGTACTTGAATTGGACACTTTTCATCTGTTCCTATAATCATCTGTTACGATAATCATTCTTTATATACACTTCTAGCTTATCGCCTTAATAATAGTTTTTAATGAATTATATTGTATGTGAAAGAGGTACAACACAATACAACAAAAAATGTACAATCTAACATAAATGTACAATCTAACATGACTATGTATTATGGATTTTTTCTAAAGAACCCAGCCTGGGTTCCTTATAGAACTCAGGAGCCAATGAGGTGCTTGCATTCAAATGAGATGTAAGGAATCCAGGGCTGGGTTCTTTAGAAGTGCTCATGTATTATGATCTATGTGTGTATTTTCTAAGATGGTGTTTTGGTGTTTATCGTAGACCGGACATGTTGGACAAGGAAGAGTCCGTAGGAACATAGCTACAAACTACTTGCAATAAATGAATGTATCCATCGTCCGTATAAGAAACCAATCACAGGAAACTAAAATTTTTTTAGAAATTTTTGTAGTTGCACTACTTCAGTCAAGTGTATTTTTGCTCTTTTACCTTTCTTATTTTTCAATGGTACAACATTTTGTTAATTTAAAGTTGTTTGGTTCTCATTCTACTTTTCATTAACTTTACAATTACAAGTATACAACTCGTGTTTATATGAAATCTCCACCTGTTACTTGATTGTAATCTACTTATCTTACCCCGATGCTAAAAAGTACTCAATGAAAAACTCATAACAAACTAAACTAACTACAAACTCCCCGAGGATTCATGCAAAAAATAAAACTAAAAACGTGCAATACACGTACTAAATTAGTATAAATAAAAACCTAAAGTGCCGATTTAGTGTTTAGTGAACAGTAACTTTTTTCTTTTTTTTAGGGCTGGCTTTCCAAAAAGTTCTTCTACATTTTTATTTTATTTTTTAAAAGCTTGCTAATGTGTTCAAGAACTTCTCTCTCTCTCTCTTTTTTTTTTGTTTCATTTTTTGTTCTTTTCTCCTTTTTTTTAAAGCTTGCAAATCCCGCACCTTATATATTGGAGAAATTCTAAAGAAAGGTAGGGAGAGGTCACCTGCACACATGACCCCCTGTTATTGGGGGACCCAATAATAGGGGGCAATGTGGCAGGAGGACGCTCTATAAGGGAGATGCCTCCTCTCTGTAGCCGGACCATTATATATTGAGCTTACATTTTTTTCTTCAAAAGAGCTCTACACAATTTGTATATATGATTGTTAAATTATCAGTAACATTAAGTATCATTTGGTTTAGTACTTTGATATCTTTGATGCGTTGTTTTATTTAGTATTACCCTTAATTAAAAAGTACATTTGATTTTTATGTTCTCACATTCTTTCCAATTTTTAGAGTTTTTGTTTTGTGATGGGTTCTGAAAATGAGCATATACAAAACCACTATTTTCATCCATATGTTTATATATTTTTTTTCAAACACATGTGTAATGCATCTGTGTATTTAACTTTCTTTTGTAGTTTTCTTCTATTTTGTTTAATTTCTTCCCTTACAATTTAATGTCCAAAAAATTATACAATTAGTGGGTATAATAGCGGCAAGTTTTACCCTGTAATTCTTTAACTAAGACGATGATATTTTAAATGTTTATTTTTTAACGAAATGAGGCATACTTTTACCTTTTATGTTTAATTTCTAAAATGTTTATTTTCTTTATCAAGTCTTTATACTAGGTATTACTTTATTTTACTTATTGAGTAACATCTTAGAATGACATGAAAAATAATTCAACATACTTTTACTTTTACTGTTACATAATTTACAACCTTATTGCTAATAAAATTGCGCACGATTTCAAGCAAAATGTAAAACAAAACACATACACGCACGTGTGAAAACTAGTATATTAAAAAATGGTGAAGGCAGCAAATATAATAAATTTTGTGGTTATAAATGGAAAAAATGTAAATTTTGTGGTTTTCTTTTTTGCCCTATCATTTGAATTAAAATATACACTCCTCCAAAAACCATAACAGGTACCACCGTTCCATAAACTGCTCAAGAAGCATTATTTCTTTAAATAAATAGAAGTGTTGCATTTGAAACACCATTGAAGAAGAGAAGGGCTACCATAGGCAAAAATATGCACAATTTGAGGTAGGTTTGTTAAAATCGTATTTTTGGATTAAATCAGCCAAGGATTTTGAAAATCGAATCGGTAGATCGAATCGTATATCGTAAGATTCTACTAAAAATTAATTTAAAATTATCAAAAAAAGTGAAAAAAAAATTAACCATAAATATATTATAAGAAGTTAAATAACAAGTGAGAACAATATGTATAGTGTTAAAAAACAAATGAAAAACTAGTTTATAACATAAGAGTCCATTTCAAGTACTTCTTGGAAGTTTTGTTAAAAAACTTTTCTTCCATGTGACATACATGGGCATGCTGTGTGGATTTAAAATACACATGATTTAGGTTTGAAATACGCGTTACATGTATTGGGGTGGGAAGTTTTTTAACAAAACTTCCAGAAAGTGTTTGAAAATTTTCCTATAACATAATTCATAATTGTAGGGTCGATTTAATTTTATAAATAATCATAATATGTTTTAAAAAATTTTGTATACGCGTTTAATATTTTTTAAAGTAAAGATAATGGGTAATTACTCTCAGTTCACGCTTCACACAGTCAATAATAATATAATAATAACAATTAACAATAATAATAAAACAAAAAAGGGAAAGAAGTAGATTTGTCATAATATTAATATTGAATATTAATAAAATATATTTGATTAATTATTTGAGGCTTGGGAAATGTAAAATCAGTAAGAAGGCATGGGAAACTTTGACCGAAAAGAAAAGGCATTGAAAATATTAGTTCTTTTATAGAGACACATTTGTCTCTAATTTTGGAGACAGATTTGCTTAAGTGGCATTGACTTGGCACCATCTAGATCCATACAGCCGTGCATATTGGTGCAGCCGCACAGCCAAGGCAGTGCGGGCGTACTGCCTAAAAAACAAGCACTGAGTAGTGCGCGCGCTCTGCCTTGGTTGTGCGGTCGCGCCATGCGGCCAGTGCTCCATGCGGCTGCATTGATCTAGATGACACCCAATCAGCGCCACCTAATTATATATGTCTCCAAGTTGGAGACAGATATGTCTCTATGGAAAATCCATTGGAAATATAACACTTTAAACACTTCTTTTCAAACCGTCTCTCTCCTCTTCCCCTTCGTTCTTATCATCTGCAATTGGTTCTTCTCTTCCCAAAATCTAGACTCTTATATCTTCTTCTTCTTTCTTGCATCTGGGTTTTCGTCTGTCGTCCCTTCCAAGATACAAATACTAAGGTTCCTCCCCCATTGCAACAGCTCATTGTCAAGGGCGCAATTTACCGGTGAAATCGCACAAATCGCTGTGAATCGCGATTTTACACAATTCTAAACGATTCTGCTGCGATTCAACATCAATTATACAAAACTACAAATTTTCAAACGATTTGAATCAATTTTGCGGATTTGGATCGTAAAATCGTACAATTCTACGATTCAAATCGCGATTTTAACAACCTTGATTTGAGGTAAAGGTTACAAATTGTGACAGTTGATGAAAATACTAGTTGTATTATAAATAGTCTGGTTGTACGATGTTTGACTTGCGATTTTTGAATTCTAAAGATAGTATTTTTATACTTAAATCAATAAGTTGTAAAGACAAATAGTAATTTTTTGATTGAAACTGGAAATAGACAGTACAGATATTTCTAAAGATAGTATTTTTATTTATTAGTTAGAAAATAGTGAATATATACAAAAATGTTGCAGAACAATGTAACTTAGGCTTATGTTTAGCTAATTATGCTTATAATAATAACTATTATTATAAGGTTTTAATTATGGTGTTTTCTCCTAATCCTACCATTGTAATGAAAAAATAGAGGAAATTGCAAGATTTGATCATTTGATCACATTTATATTGTCATATGCAAAAATGGACAACTTTATAAAGTTGTGCAAAAATAGCCATTTTCCATTTTTTTGGACGAACTGTTTAGAATTAAAGCACTTAAACGTTGAGATCTTACTGTTGACAAATACAATAGATAGCTATTGAGATATGAATCACTGTATGGGATGCATATACTTTAGTAAATGTTATTGTTGAGAATTATCGCAATCAACTACTGAGCACTACCGAAGAATTATATGGAATGCTATACTTATATTTTTTAACAAAACATAACTATCGAGAATAGTTGCATATAACTATAGAGACGAGCAAATAAACTGTATGGAATGCAAACAAGGGCATATAGGACATTTTACTCAAAATTTTGCCATTTTTGCACATATTATTATTAAGAAGTGCTACATTTAAACTTACACTTTTAAATTTTACCATTTATGAAATTTCTCCAAAAAATATTAACCATCAAATATCGTAGATGAAGGATGTGCTTTATTGCAACTAGGCTCATCAAAGATCGGATAAAACTTCAATGCTCAAAGAGCACCCTACAATTAGTGCTCTAGCTATTATATTTTTGACATGTGTATTCTTATGGTCCCATTTAAACCACTCTACTCCCCTTAACACTGTTAACATTCTTGAACCTTTTTTTGGGAAACGTTAACATTCTTGGACTGCATTTTCCTTTTTTTTTTTAATTTTTTTCAACTGAATTTTTTCTTTTTCTGTTTTTAACTTTATTTTTTTAATTTGACCTTTTTCTTGAACCATTTGCCGACTAAAATATTTTATGCAGATGCAAGCACTTAGATATATTTTTTGCCGACTTTTTTGCACAAAATTTACACAACATATCATTTGTTGTGCCCGCCATTTGCCACCCTTTTTCCTCGTATATTTTTTTTCCTTCAACGTTCACACCCATGATATTAATACAAATTTTGATGCTGAAAATTCATGGTGTTTTTATTTCAAATTATAAAACTCTTTTGCTCCATTAATTTATATAACGACAAGAAATTATTGTTACTTTTTGTATCTATAATATTATTTTGCTTTTAATAGGTCCTTGAATTCAATAAAATCAACTAAAATATATATTGTTGCACAAAATAAATTCATGTAAAATTCCTCAAAAGCATTTAAATTTAAATTTAAACAAAAAAAAACTAAAGTAAAATGTAAATTTCTGTAGAGCTACCACACCATCTGAACTACTCTTGTGAGCTTGTTCAACATTTTTCAAAGAAAATGAAGACATTGTTAGAAGCATGTTAAGCTATAAATAATACTCTCTCCGTCTCGTAAAAATAGATCCATATGCTTCTTACACGTAGATTAAAAAATGTGATTTAATGTGATTGAAAATACAAAAGTCACACTTAATAGTTTAATATACCCATATTAAATACTAGTTCTATTTGATGCATTAAAAATTATTTAATTGTTTGACTAAGGGTATATTTGGAAGAGTAATTAATTATTCAATCTCGTTTATGTAAATAGACTATAATATAAGACAAATAAAACTATGCCTATTTTTATGGGACGGAGGGAGTATGAAGTACTTAACGGTCTTAGAAGGAAACAAGTATTGAAGAAACCACAAACCATCTTATCATATGCTCAAATTCCCGACTTTTGCTTGGTAATCCTATGCATCAAAATTAGACAACATAGCACCTTTTTTTTTTATTATTAATACAAAACATTGCATTTAAACTTCATAATTAACAGCGCTATTGGGGTTAATTGGGGTGGTGGAGTTGTTTAAGAGGGACAATAATAATACACATACATGGCAAAAATATAATGAATGGAGCATTGAGTGTAAGATGCTCTTGGAGTACTGAAGTTTTTTCCTCAAGACCTGAGAACTCGATGGCTCAAAGGACTTGCTTTTGTCAAATTTGAATATGAAGTAAAATGCTCAAAATGTAGTAAACACCATAAATGTCTGGGTAAGACCGGCTTCTTTTTTGTATGGGCATCAATATTTGTGTCAGTACCGATCTCCCATCATATATATATATATATATATCTAGGAAAGGGGCAAGTGTAGTTCAAACCCAGAATCTCCTGTTTGGAGCGTGAGAAATTTAATCACTGTAACACTTGTTCAAACCCCTTCGAGTCATAAAAAGCTGATTGGAAAGATATATTCATTTAGTTCTGAATCTGCTTGTAATTACTACTAGCTAGCATTAGTAATTACTACTGGCATTACTCTATTTTATCACTACTAGCATTACTCTATTTTATAGAATTAGTTTTATATCCATTTAGTTGTGAATCCACTGGTAATTAATAAGAGTGATGATGGAAACCAAAAAAATATTAATTTTACGGAAGAAGGGTGTTGTATCAGAGGTAACTAGAGAAGAAAAAAGTGTGGAAGTGACAAAGATAACCATAAGTATTATCATTATTATTATTATTATTATTTTAATTTGTATGACTATAGTGGGAAAAAACTTATTTATCATTTCACATGAGAGCTTTTTGATGATGATATATATGCGATCGATTAGTGTTGGTTGTATATATTATAATTAAAAATTCTGGATAGACATGAATAAGTGACATTATATATGTGACACACTTATATTGGATAATGAAAAAGTAGTTATGTAACAATATTGGATGTCTCACAATATTGGATGTCTCACATGACAACCACCAAGGACAAAATTGGCCCGGCCAAATGCACAACTGGCGCTGGCTTCAGATAGCCCCACCCATCCCGCATCCGCCCTTCTAAAACCCCCAAATCGGCAGCAAACCCACAAACCCCTCTCCCAAAAATTCCGGCACCGCTTCTTACTGGTAGAGCAGCCACCATTGCTTTTCCTCGCGTCACCGGACGGTACGTAACACACAAGTAATATTAAGTTGGGCATCCAAAATACTAATTAATTGTTAAGTTAAATGACTAACATTAGGTAACCAACAACTTAAAATATTTATTACAACCACACAGAGAAGACAAACATAATCAGGACATTAATTAATAATAACCTAACATGGTACTAGAATGAATTACTAGTTGGGGTCTCCTTGAACATTCTTCTTCAATTCTCGAAGGGAGGCACATCTCTCAACACTGCAACCTCACATAGCTTGGGCTCGCACAGACGCTTCATCAGTTCAACGACGACATCGTTGTGTCCGATTAGCCTGATCCTCTTCTTTATTAAGCTTACGCGAACATAGGTAAGACCACGAACATTAAGGTGCCTAATACACACTGGACATAAACTTTTACATGATAATATTTTGGTGATATGAATAATATTAAAGGGCAATTTCTAAAATGGCAAAAAATAAAAATCAAAGTTTAAAAATGCCACTTTTTGAAAACCAGATTTAAAATGGCCATTTTTAGTCTAAAATTACATGAAAATCCTTCAGCAATAATTGTGGAAAAAGGTGTGCAATTCTGGTACTTGGCCAAAAGAAATTTCAATCCACGATGGGTAATAACCGGCAGTTCTCGACAGTTGATATGTGTTTGTCTACAAATAGTCCTTGGAATTCTATACAGTTTACTATTGATGCAGCCACTTAGGTATCCCAACTCTATACAGTTGATATGTAGTTCTCGACAGTAGTGTGCTATAATTCTATATAGTTGATGATTTTTTTGTCACTAGCCCGTGTCATGTTCCTGACATGTAGTTCCAGAATTTGATCTGTGTTTCTCGACAGACAGCCCCTTTAATTTTATACAGTTTACATTTAACACATGCCTTGGCTAACCTAACTCTATACAGTTGATGTGTAGTTCTCGGCAGTTGGTGTTCTATACAGTTTATCCGTATATCTCGACAGTTACATCTTTGTGGAACCATTCTGACTAGACATTCTATATAGTTTAATTGTAGATTTCGACAGTTACACATGGTAAATCTAGACAGTTTCTTTCTTTCTTTCTTCTTCTTTTCGCGTATTCGAAAAAGTTTAACTTGTTTCCCAATGCCGTAAAATAATAAAACGAAACTAGAATTATCTACAAAATTTCCACAATCAATTATTAGAAAGTCAATATTCACAAAAGATTGTGTTTAGATCAACATATAAGCTATCTAGAAAAACAAGAGCTATGTGTCTAGATCAACATATAATTTGTCTAGCTATTTAGGAAAATTAATAATCACATAAATCATTGTCACATAACCACGGAATATGCAGCCATCTTCGATCGACTCTAGCAGGCACAAAATATACAGAAGAGAAAGAAACTTTATAATAATCGTCTCCAACAAATCAACCCTCAAGAAGAAAAATCCACCAAATCCACAACATGAAAGATAACTAATTACAAAAAAATTCCACAATGCAAAGCTCGTCACGAAACAATGAATTATAGAAATGCAACTAATATAACTAGATTAGGAGCACCTATGCAAAAAACGAATAACCTTACACAAATTGAAATAGATGTATTAATTTTTATGCATAAATTAGATAAAGGAAATAAGCTGAATACAATGGGAGTACCAACTACCACAGCAGAAAACAATGAAAAAAATTTAAGAAACGGATGACAGATTTCTGGTTAGAACAAAAATTGGAAGATAATATCTCCATGGTCCCCGGAAAATGCACCTTCGGCTACGATTGATTTTCAACAACATCTATGGACTTCCTATCTCCTCTTCATGGTGACGTTTAAAACGTCAATGCTAATATGCTTCAGCTACCATTTATAGTCAATTTGCTTCAACAACCACTGGATCTAGAGAAATACACGAAGATAAAGACACATCGTAGATAATTACGTGGCCATGGGTGTTGTAATTAAAATTTTCAAGGAGATGAAGGAGCATCGCAATGATTTTAGGAAGATCTTTCATTAGAATTGCGGCATGCTGTGGACGGAAGAGAGGGAGTGACGGCTGCTGTGGATGGAAGAGAGGGAGTGACGGCTGCTGTGGATGGAAGAATTTGGTCTGAGCTGAGAAAGGTTTTAGGGAAAGATCAACAGATTTGATTCCATTTGGAGAAGAAGAGACGAATACTGTGTATAATGAACGTGTCACTTTTTGGTGGAAATAGATATTTTGTTTAGGGGTATTTTTGTCCTAAGAAAATGAAAATGGACATATTTGCATAGGTTTGTAAACATGTCTAATTTTGAAATGTATAAATTAAAAGTGGTCAAATTTTGCCATTTCCTCTAATATTAATTATTGTTTGGTTGTTCTTACAATAGTTGTAGTTTGAAAAAGAAATTTCTACCCATGCCTGGTACCACCGCTCCATAAACTGCTCAAATTAAGCATTCTTTTTTTTTTCTTTAAATAAAAGCTTTGCAATTCAAATTAAACACCATTGAAGAAGAGGGAGGTTACCGTAGGAAAAAATCTGTACAATTTGACGTAAAGGTTACCATTTGTCACAGTTGATGAAAAATTTATGAAGACAAAAATACTAATTGTGTTTTAAATAGTTCGGTTAGACTATGTTTGATTTGCGATTTTTGGATTCTAAGAGATTATTTTTATACTATAAATCAATAAGTTGAAATTTTTTGAGTGAAACTGAAAATAGACAGCAAATGTTGCAGAACAATATAACTTAGGCTTAAGTTTAGGGAATTATTATGCTTATAATAACTGTAAGGTTTTAATTTATGGTGTCTATTTTCTTTGTAATCCTACTAATGTAATAAATATTAACCGTCAAATATAGTAGATGAAGGACGTGCCTATTATAGCTAGGCTCATCACAGGCCTGAGAATCTTGGATAAATTTAATAAATAGTCACTAAATTTTAGAAAGCTAACTGCTAACTCACTAAATTTTAAAATGTTATTACCAACTCACTGAGCTTTTGACAACATTTATCATCTATATTGACCGCCATTAGAAATTTTAATGGCATTGTCGACGTGGCTAATAGTTAAAATTTGAAACTAATTAGACACTTACTCTATATATATATATATATATATATATATCGTAAATGTAACTATTAGCTTATAGAACTTTCATATGTAACCAAGAACTCACTAAAATTTCGGAAATGTTAAATATCCCCACTTTTGTGAATGCAAATTCCCTTGTTTCCTTTCATTCTTGTAGGCTTTTACATTACATTTTTTCCTTTTGTTATTATATAAAAAACACATGAAAAAGCAAATTGAGTATTACACATATAACTTTATAGCAAAAATTTGGGCTCAAAATCAGTTAACATGGCTGATATTCAAAGATATTAATTAATGCATCGTTCAACCGCTCCACATTCTAACAAGTGTCAAACTTGATAATTATACAAATGGTGGAAACAGTAATGGGGCACCCTTTAAATCCAACAAATTCCATTATAAATCCATAAAAATCTGTGATATAGAATTCAATTATATTAGAATCTGAGAGATTTTGTGAAATTCTATTAAAATTTATGAATTCCATGATAATTGACGCAACCCAAAAATTCATCAAATCCCAAACATCATTATACAACCCAAAATAACCGAATGCCTCATCCCGTTGCTACAGCTAGGGGTGAACAAATAAACCGTTAAACTGAAAAACCAAACCAATCCGCTAAAGTGGTTTGGATTGGTTTGGTTTAAAAATTGAAATAGTTTGGTTTATGTTTCAATGTTTGAAAAACCATTTAAACCAAACCGAACCGCTTTTTATATATTTTAAATTAAATGAGTGATTTTCACATTTCAATGGACAAATTTTCGGAATGATTTTAGTATTTCTATGGAAAATTTTATTGAGAAATTATAGCAAGTTAATTGAACATATTTTTTGAAAGATTTTAGACCAGATATCACTTCAATAAGCAAATTTTAGCAATTTCTCATCTTAAGAACATATGTTACAAGGCATTTTTCACCTTTTGTAGTTGTGTGTTAGTCTTTTAATAAAATTTAGTATTCTTTTTAGCTTTAAGTTGATATTAGCGTTCAAAACACGCTCTACAAAAAATGTTGCTTGTAGTCGCCACTATAGGCCGAAATGTTCCGCTACAGGCCGATTGCGACGATTTTTCGCGACGACAACTTTTTAATACTATAGGTAGCGACGACTACTTGACCTATAGCGAAGACACCTGATGCCGCTGCTATAAACTCTATCGTTTTGGGCTACAAAAAAAATTTGACCCAACCCAAGCCCCCTAACCGTTTCTACCATATTTAATTAAAGCTTTATTTTGCCTTTGCCAAGACTCGAATCTGGGACCTCCTCTTCACACATCATACCCTTCACCAATTGAGCTAAAGCAACTATCAATTCAATACTTACAATTAAAATATATATTATGTAAATTATTACAACAATAACGACGAACATGATATCTATAATAACGAAAATTCGTCAGTATAGGGCTCGACAAATGCAGGAAATCTTCCCGCCAATCATTTAGCGACGATTTTTCGTTGCTATAGATGTCGCTGCTATAAATACTACGATGTCGCCGCTGTAGATGGAAGCTGTAGCGACGACATCATTTTGTCGCCGCTACAGGGGTTAGCCTACCGCGGCGACTATAGCCAAAGCTGTAGCGACGACTTTCTGTGTCGTCGGAAATTGTCACCTTTGTATGCGACATTTCTTGTAGTGACATACTAGTGTAATAAAATATTTATATTTGTAAGTTTATTATATTCAAATCTTTGCTCATTGTGTCAATAGTGACATTTCTAGTTTCAGCCGCATGCGGAGCCTGCCTAGTAGTTGTTTTCCGTCATGAATATCCAAAGTACAATCGATTTGGAGTCTGCATCAATATCCGCCGAGTTTTCTGGCAATCAAACAATGGCATGTTGAAGCATCTCAATCTCAGCTACCAATTTTAAGCGCAACGGATTTGATGTAGCGGTTTCTCATCATGATCCATACCAACTATACATTTCACACAAGTTTTGATGGGATCAAAGAGTCCGAGTGGTATATTGATGTAACTGCTGACGTTTCCATTGCTTAATTATGTCATCGTTGGATCCACGTTAAGCATTGATGTGGATTTGCAAGTTACAATGTTTTCCTTCGGGAGTTCGTCTCAACAACATATATAAACAAGTGATCAATGTATCGTGCAAACTAATAAGTTCTATAGAGAGTTTACCTCTCCTCTTACGTAGTGGAAACTGTCATCCCTCAACCCTCAATTACATGCAGTCACGTCACAGTTTCTACTCCGTAAGAGGAAAGATAAGCTCTCCATAGCCGGACCGCTTTATTTTTAGCCTTTAATTTTGCACTTTTCAACAAAAATTTATTATTTTTGACAGTTTTTAATTAATATTAAATCATAGATACAAACAATCAATAGACAATTTGTATAATTCAAGAAAGGAAAGTTTGAAATTTTGTTAACCATTTAATTATAATACACGTTAAGTTTAGCTATCCAAATTTGGAGAGTCAAAACTTTCTCTAAATAATTAAAAAGTTAATTTAATTTAAAGAAGCTCTTAAGAGTATAATAATTTTAGGGTTTAACTCTCTCTAAATCAAAAAACATTTTGAATTTAAAGCTAGTGGAGAGAAGAATTAATTTGCAGACCGAATCCAAAATATTACCACCTTAATACATAGAAGATATAATTGAAAGCATATAAGAGGGGGACCTAAAACTGAAGCGAAAACATGAAGATTCAGATTTTTTTTAAAGTGAAGAATAGATTTGATTAGGATTTGCTAGAGGTAATAGCGGCAGCAGGCATGACCCTTTTTGCTGGCGTTCTAGCTGAATCATCATTCTCAACGTCGTCATCTTCACATTCTGAATCATCCTTGTTTTCAAAGTCGTCCACTTCCCATTTTGAATCATCGCCACTCTCGGGGTCGTCTTCACATTCAAAGTTCCAAACCTTCCTCTCGGCATCCCGGGCAATCTGCTCGAGCAGATATTGAGCGTCTTCGATGAGCGTCCCGATCGGGCCGTCCAAGAGCTTCTCAATGGCTTCCAAATCCTATGCCTCCTGGCAGACCTTTAGAGAGTCGAGCACTTTTTCCTCAGTCTCACGGATGGACGTATCGGGCAGCTCGGGTATCGT
>CAVNYN010275094.1:0-16991 GCA_963692815.1 Nyctanthes arbor-tristis
AAACTTGTGAAACTGGTTGTGAGCACGTGATGGTGAATTGTCATGAGTGGGATTGCATAATTGGAACGCCTGTTTATTGTGGATTCGTGAGTCTCAACGCCTTCATTCATATATTTTCTAGTTGCTTCTTAGATTAAAGTAGATAAAGTATTTAATTGATAGTTTAAACAATCCCATTATTCTTTTACAAACTTTTAATTTTCTTATTCAACTGGTGTGAAATTAACTCAAGTGAAATATGTGACAACTTTCCCTGTGAGATCGATATTCGGGACTCTTCTAGTCCTATACTACTTGAACGATATCGTGTACTTGCGATTTCGCCTGTCAAGCAGAAATGCTTAGTTGGGTGAATGAGCACTGGAACTGTAAAGACCGGCGGCTTGAATTTTGAATTTGAAGCAAACGGCGACAAGTCAAGCCAAATGATTCGCGGTCTGAATTAGAGTTGAGCCTTTCAAAAATGAAGTACAAGCAATCATCACGAAGTTGGATAATGTAGGAAGAACGATTTATCGAGTCATTCTCCATTTTCTTCACGCTCTTCAGAAGGTTGTAAAGCTCGAATCTTTATCATGATCTTTTTATAGGATGAGCTAGATGATGTAGGCGAATCAAGACCACAAAATGCAGGTGAGTCTCCATAACCATAGCCTATCAGAATTCCACACTTCCGGCAAAGAAGTTTAGTTTTTGAACCGTAGTGGCCCCATGATATTGGGAGGCACTTCAATTCATCAACTTGTGTAAATCGGCTGAGATCAATGGAGAGAAATGAGATATATCCTTTCTTAATAGATTTTCTATATTTAGATCCTATGCTAGAAGTTACACGATTGGAAGATGCTAAGTTCAGAGGATAACCACAGGACCCGCAGCTGCAATTAAATGAGAAATAAAGTCACTCTGAAGGTGCTATCAAACAGAACATGCCTAGATAACACAACCAAAAAAAAAAAAGAGAGCAAGTAAAGAAAACATATAAAAGATGTCTCTAATCATTAATCAGTAATGCTGTGGTTAAATGCCTAATAAGAAAAATGACGATCATTGATAGGCCAATGAACAAGTTCTTCAACATGAATGGTAATATGTGTTTCAATAGAATATCATGGTTTAAAATTTGCATTTTTTTTCCAAAATTCTTCTCTTTAACTTCTTTATTTCCATGCTTACTTATTCAAGGGTGCAGGTTGATGGACAAATTGTCAAGGATAAAAAGTCAAGCATGGAACCACACAAGAAAGAGACTCCTGTAAATTCAAGGCCCTTGATATTATAGTGACCAAAGGGGATTCTCCCAGGCTCAAAAGATCAATTTAAGAGAGGCGGAAATAGCCTGGTGTAGAAACTGGCAAAATAATTAACATTTGGTGCAGACTACTTTATTGGGAGGAATTAAGCATAATGCTGGCGATGAAAGGTTGCCATGTTCAGGTCATTTGCAAATCTGTATTAGAGTGTTAAACATAAGATTCTACAAGGATATACTCTCACGACCTAGATATTAAGGCAATTCTCATAAATCATAATCATCAAGCAACAACACACTCCTTTGACCAAGTAAAAAGAAAGACTATCATCTGAACAATATTATTATTATCGGATTCTCTTTTATGGGTGCAAAGCAATGTATGAAAAGAAAATCCCCTTTCGGACCAAAATGAGCGCACTTTCCACTGCGCCAAAGTAGATCATGTTCTAACTTGCATTATATTGCAAATAACCACTTAAAGCATAAAAGCATCCTGTCTTCAGAACATAAAAGAAATCAACTAATGTTAACCATTTAGGGGCTTCTTTTATGGTCGCTTATAATGTTCCACTGATCCCTAGGGTTTTGGATTGGATGCTTCCATTAATTCCAAGGTTCAAATTAACATTTACTCAAAGATATTAAAAGTATAAGTTTTGGTCTCTAAATCCGATTAAAAAAACCATAATTTATGGTAGCCGAAGCTCTTCTTCGTATTGAAAACTAACTTATTTTTCTAAAATAAGAAGAAAAATCATATTGTATAACAATAACCATCAATCGTAGACACTGCAAGATGAATAACAAGTTTCAATCCAGAAAATTTCACCAAAGAAATATCCTAAAACTCCCCAATTGCAAGAACTAGGGGTACCACAAATGCAACAATAAAAGATTCAAATACCCAAAAAAAAAAAAAAAAACAAAACAAAACCCAACAAATCAAAAATTAAAAGCAGCCACAGAAAACATAACCGACGAGAATTCGAAATCTTGGGAGAGAAATTAACCTGTAAAAGACATCAGCCTGGGACATTTCTTGGTAAAAAGCATCAAATATGATGCAGATTGAGTATCCTATAATTTTGAGGCGATTCCATTGGATAATAAACAGTCCGTGCTATTAAATTCTTCAACAGTTCACCCTAATAATCCTCTATACGATTAAACGAGGAAAAAAAAAGTGAAGGAGACTTGACTTTTTCTTTAACGCGTTCGTTGACGTGGCTTTGCAAATTGCAATTTTTATTATTTTTTTATAATTGCACGCTTTGTTTTGGTATGGGAAAGAGTCAAAAAGGACGGGAGAACTATGAGCTAAAGTCAACCAACTTGTAATGAACTCACACAGTTTCAAGAAAAACCGATAAAAATAAAAATAAAATAAAATGATAAATAGAAATTAGGAACCATTTGGAGTACTTATTTATGGTTTAAACGAACTGCAAGATTAAAGAAAAATTGGATGGAAACTATTGATGTAATTTGAAGAAGGTGTAATGATGTGTTACCACCGTTGATGTAATTTGAAAGAGGTGAGAAGGTGTAATGATATAGTAATATTATATCACTTTACTTTTATATTGTTGTGGCACTAAATATACATTTTAGTAAAGTACCTCAAGCACTCACCTGACACGTATATTGATGCAAAAAATAAAATATTTGGCACTGATTCATCTGACAAGATGTTTAATTGAATAAAACGAAATACCAATAAAATTTTGGAATAAGAATATTCACTATATCAAAAATTAATTGTTTCATTATAGATTAACATAACATCACCCTCATTAAGATCTCTGATTGTGACTTCGACTTAAGGCAACAAATAATAAAATATTTTTCTAGTATGAGACAGAAATGAGAGAATAACAAAAGTCATTCAAATTCATCCCTTTCCTAATGAATCACCTCGGTGATGAGTTGACATCTCATTTTAAAACATTTTCTAAAAATAAAAAAATTCACAATGCCATAATGGCATTCAATGATCCATGTAGATGCATTATCCATGTAGAAGCATGTAATGCACGTGAAATTGAACCACGCAAGTCCATCACATACATGAGTCATTGAGTACCATAATGGCATCCAATATAAGTGTTAGAAAATTCATCTATTTGTAGTACATTAAGTAAATATTTTTAAAAAATTTTAGACGCACACAAGTCGTGAGTTATGGACACATTAATTAAATATTTTAAAAATTTTAGACGCGGACAAGTCATGAGTTATGAACACATGTCAATGCGAATTACAAAATCATTCTCAATTCTTCATTACTATTTGAAGGGTTGATGTATTTTCCTTGCTTCCTATAAATTTGAATGTGAAATAACTTATTTGCGGACTCGTACAAAAATTAGTTCAAATCATAAATCCACGTTTAATGGAAAGCAAACCCATAAATCATACAGAGTCAAGCATATAACAAATAAAAATATATAGACTACCCATAGAAAAGATCACATTGCCATAACAAGCATGGAAACATCAAAGTATTTACGACGATAACAGCACAAAGTCCAATTTATGAGACAAAACTTCGAAGTTGTGCAACATTAATCACAATTTTTTCTTCTATTACGAGAAAATTAAGCCAAGCGTTCTTATAAATTCATTCATCTTCTGGGTCAAAATCCCTGATCTTAACGTCTGCATCTTCTCCAAACTGAATACAGCTGTCAATTTGCGCTAAGATGTACTGAATGCTGTTCAAGAAAAGCAGAAGTTCACAATTCAGATTACAAGACAATGAAGTGCAAGTACATCTTTAAAGTTGAAAATAGTTAATGTATTTACCCTAGCAAGAAGTAAACCACCTAAACTAATTTTTAAGGTTAGGCTTAGCCAAATGTGTATGGGATAGCTAACTCTGAACACATATAATAGAATCTAGATGAGGTGGAAAAAGAACACAACGTACCTGCTTTCTTTTCTCAAATCAAGAGGTAAGAAGCTCACCATGCTATACTGATCAATCTGATGTTTGGGAGGGAAACAAAATAACATTAAGTAAATAAACAAATAAATAAAACTCAGGCGGTCACAACATCTGAGCAAAATATTGTGCAAATATCTTGCGGCTACATTCATCTTTAATACAAGCATACATGCAGATATATAAGCAGGTGAATTTAGAAACGTGGAAACATCATAATATGCATAAAAGATAAAGTTTATTGATTTTCCTGGAATTTCAACACAGGGTGAGAACTTAACACAGATATATATATATATATATATATATAATTATAATAGAGGCATAGTTCCCTATTTTGTATTACACTAAAGATAGTCGAGTTGTTTCAAAGCACAATCGCGGTGATATATTCAAAATACATATTTAAGTTGCTTGATATGATGAGTTAACATATAATAGCCATTCAGCAATCCTAATGTAACCTATGACAGAAAGTGGCTTCAACTTCAGGCACAATAAGCTACTTTTAAGATAATTAAGAAGTATGACTATCATGTTCACATATGTTTGACGGACCAAATACTATAAATCAATGCAAATCCTGAAGATGCTCATATGTACCACTTCTATCAGAGTTTTGTTGAGTTTTTCAAATTGAGGAGCCATGCGCCGATTCAACTCCGCCAACAGTGTTGTAGGTTCTGGATTCAAGTAGCTAAGAAACATAAAACCAGGAAAAAATAGTTAGTTGCCAGAAGATAGAGCAAAAGTGCACAAGTGGTTAGTGAACAAAATAATTTAAAAACAAAATAAGCTAAAAATGTCTGCGTAATACAAAACAACTAACCTCTGGACTTCCCTCTTGTTTCTCACAAGGTCCATTTTGGAGAGAATATTAACATGAGGTAGCTCAAGTTGAACCATGGCAGAAAGCGAAGCCATACAACCACTTATAAACTTGGTCACATCTGTTATAAACTGTAACACAGAAACTACAACTTCAGTCCATTGCAAGGGGGCAACAGAACACCAGTATATAGTGTCCTTGGAAAAATGAAAATAAGCATACCTGTGAATCAAGCAAGTATACAACACAAACATTGAAATTTTGACGCTTTAAATGCTCCACAAAATTCTTGAGCATGGGAACATGAGAGAAGAGTTCTATCTGACCTGTAGAAGACACAGGAAGTTGAAAATTATGCTTCTTTCTCACACACAGGAAGATGCGTAAACCCAATCCACATATAACATAAATATCAAAATGAAAAGGAAAAAAAATAAGTTAGTTAAAATTTTGGCTGT
Source organism: Nyctanthes arbor-tristis (assembly GCA_963692815.1). Taxonomy (NCBI): domain Eukaryota; kingdom Viridiplantae; phylum Streptophyta; class Magnoliopsida; order Lamiales; family Oleaceae; genus Nyctanthes; species Nyctanthes arbor-tristis. The sequence goes on from CAVNYN010275094.1 coordinate 5,487, forward strand.
TTTACACAAAATTGAGTTTGGGTGCTAGTGTAAGTCTGAAATTGATTAATGCTTCAATTTTATCATACTTGAATTCAACTAAATCAAAATAGAAATATATTAACAGAGTTGAACATGTAAAGGTCACATCTCACATATGATTCACATCAAAGCATCTCCACTCTCCATATGCTGAATTGAAAAACAACTAATGTACCGGTTTATTTTATAATTATAAGATTTTATGTAGACAAATAGAAAATTCGAGAACTGGGGCAAACGTTTGACTATTAGTTGGGTCAGTTCCATTAAATTCACAAATTTCCTGAGATATTTTTCTTAGATGTTACAAGTCTAAGTCTATTCGGTTTGTACCTTTAGGTATTGGAGAATTGTTCTGATGCTTGACCTAGCTTATCGTCTCTCAAGTTACTGGCAAAAGGAAATTGCTGGATGACAAATCTTAAAAAAAAATAATAATAATTTTAGGCCAATGGTATAAATTATAGATACATAGTACAAATAAGTAAAGGTGAGTGAAAGGTTAAGTTGTAAAGCTAGTCATTGCATATTGAAATTTGCGGGGTGTGTCATGCCTGCCCGAAGCCATTCTCATAATGACTTTTCAGAATTGTTGCACAAAAATGATGATGTTGCACAATCCATTTTAAATTGTATTTACAGTTTAATCAGTAATGCATTGTAGTATTGACTTTGCAGTTAGTGTCGTATATATGTTAATGTACTTCTCAATTATACACACACATAGTGTTTCCCGTCCTTTTGAAAGAAGAGATAGTCATTGTAAAAGTACAGTCTGAGAGAAAAGGTTTAAGTTTATTTCGTCATCCACACAAACAGAAAATTTACCGAAGAAACACAACCTATTTTCATATTTAATCAATTACATATTAACCACAACACCTATGTTTCCCTATGTCTACACATTTCCATTTATTCTATAGAGGAAAGAACGGAATTCTATCAACTGCTTTTGCCACTCCAGCACTCACCAATAAGATTGATAGTAAATGTGGGCTCCCTATCAATCCTAGTAGAATGCTCAATTAAAAATTTTAGCAACAAGTCAATAACCTGAATGAGTCTATGACCTGACCGTATCATGGGATAATCTCCAAGGATACCCACCATTTCAATTTCCAATCATTAAGCTTTAAAAACACAAATCCAAGGCCCCAGCAAATCTCCATTAAAAAACTAAAGTTGTCAGAGAGTAACATACAAGGAACAGAAACAACTAAATCTATTTATGCACCTGGACAATCAAAAACTAGGTAATCATCATCCAGGTAGTTATCCAACTCTTCTGAAAGCCAACTGTCCATATGGTCTTCAAGGTACCTGAGTTTCAGGGTATAAGGAAATAATGTTTCGTTCTGACAATAATATAATAACTAAGTTTCTTAGACACATTAAAGCAAGTTCATCACTTATTCACTTTCTTAAGATGTAGTAATTTAAGTTTGAGAGCCTCATGACATGCTGGAATACTCAATGGAAACTAACAAGCACACCAAGCTGAGACTCAGAAGATGAAAACAGTAAATATGGAAAGTAAGAATTTAGATGAAGATGTAGAAAGGATACTCCATGCAGTAAATAAGGCCACCATTTGGACCCAATTGAAGTTCCTCCATAACTTCATCCAATGAAATAAGTTCTCTAATATCTGCAAACAAAGCCAATTCAATTCCAAAAATCCCATTAGGGCACAGATTAAAAGGGCACATAATAATCACTCAGTCTTATGTTAACCATACTCACCCATGGCCACTGGATAGTCAAAATTCTCTGCTGCCGGATCCAGGTTTACAATATTTACTGTTCGCCCCACAGTTTCACAATGTTGGTGCAAGCTAGAGCAATAAGTAGACTATAACGGAAGAGCACACGTCAGCATCCGATCTTAGCAGACAAGATTTAACATCAAATGATATATGCATGAAAAATATGAACTTCATTTTTGAACAACTCTCTTATTTTGACCATTATTCATGCAAAATACAAATTCAAAATCCAACTAAGAAAGAATATATGTACTGGAAATATTGGAAATCATTAAAGCAACCACCTTTCCGCTGCCTGCTGGGCCGATAACAAGCTGTGCATAGCCCATGATGGCTTTTTCGCCCTCTCTTTTTTTAACGAGATCGGAAGAGCGTCTGTCTTAATCTTCTAAACTAATTGAAAATGGAGGCCCGAAGAAAATGGAAGACGCGGAAGACTCCAAGGATTGCAACCAAAGCGTACGAAGCACACCAAACAGCAGCCGCAGACAACAAGCAAAGTGTATCAGACTGGCCCATACAGAATTATTACCAACAAAGAGACATTGTTACAAGTCACCTGAACATGAATTAAACCCACGAAAAAAATTATTAAAAAGAAAAAGGGAAGTCCACAACTCTGAATTCATTTGCGTGCCATCAGCTCCTGAAATTTACCTTCCAGGTCTAGTGAAACAACAGAAGAATGGCTTAACTTGTAAAAATTAATGCAATAGAAGATAAAATCGGCCAAGCAGTGGTGGAGACAGGATTTCAACTCAGTGCGGTCAGAAATTTTAGAAAAGAGAAAATAGCAAAATAGAACAGTAATAAAATTAAATACAAATGTCATACCATACAATTGTTCTCTATGGGTTTTCATGTCCTGAAACCGTTTTACAATGAGTTCATTATCAAGTTTCAAAAATATATATCTCTCTCTACATTAACAAATAAATTTGCGATACTTGAACAACAGTCCCGTCAACTTGCTACTAGTCTACTAGACTACCACTACTCCTTTGAAAATTGAAATCCTCCAGTGAACAAACAAATCACTCCGGTTTCTGATTCTCAGTAAAGAGGAAAGGACTCTTGAGGAAAAACTCAGATTTCTTCCATTCATTATTCAATTATTTATACAAGGGAAAATTGGAGCTAAGTCTAACTCCTAAAAGATTACAACAAATAATTTATCACCAAGCACACTTATAAGATCGGATACAACAAAAATCTGTACAGAATAATCTTGAGAAAAATACAAAGTTAATTCTACAACTAATGAACTAAAAGAAAAAATAAAATTTGTTTATTTCCTAATACTCCTTAGACTGCTCGGCCTTGCCATTGACAAAGGAAACAAGACACATTTTTTTCCTTTTGGCTTCCACACATTCACAATCACACCATCATAGAACTCAGGGAACTAATCAAAGTCAAGCATAAAGCCAAAAATTAAAAATCAGTTATAACTTGTAAATTTTAGGGTTAATGGTGTAGGTTACCTGTCGCGGAGTGGTGTCGATTGGAACTCGGACGGAACGAAAGCAACGGATGGAGGTTGACGTTCAGTGGTTCACGTACAGAGGGTTGGCCGGTGGCGGTTTGATCAACGGGTTCGCTACTTCGCTTATCTGGGTACTTCAGTTCTTCTCGTTTGAGAAGTCTCAGCGTCTGAGTTCTTTGGTTTTATGTTTTAATAATCTGATTTTTCTTTTCCTTCTTTTTTTCCCCCTTTTACTTGTTTGGATCTGATGAAGGGGGCCGATTTCTGTCTTTTCTTACTTTTAGGCCCTTTTTACTTTTTCTTGGCCCTAAATGGCCCCCACACCCATGAGAAAGGGCTTTTCACTTTTTGGGCTTAGGTACAACAACCCATTATCGGCCCCTAGGATCGGAAGAGCGTGGGGCGAAGACCTCACTAATTTTGCTCAACTAGATTGCCTTCGCCTTCGCCCTCGCCCTCACCGTTCCCGTCCATAGCTGTCACCAGAAAGAAAATGATGGTCGAACCGGATTTGGTCTTTCAAATTGGGATTTCTGAACTTTGAAGTTTGAAGAGTAAAAGGCATAAACGAGTTGCTGGTTTCTGAACTGAATTGTTGGTTCATTGTCACGTGATGAGAATAGCCGAATAGGATTAGAGTAAGTTGGCCAGGATTTGGGCATAAAAGGCTTGCCTAATAATGCTTAAAGCAATTTTTTTTTAACTGGGCTGTGGATTTGAGCTAGAAATTGAATGCGGTCAACCTAAATCGTTATTGGACTTCTCAAGAATAGACCGCACTGGACCGTTAATGGCTCCGCTAATGCGGTCATGCGAAGAAATTATAATGATAAGAGACGTAAAATGTGTATTGAAAATATAAAAGAGTTTAAAATATATAATTGTAATTGAACAGTTGTCAAATTAAATATCAAATCAGTGGTAGGTAAAATTATAAATTAGAAGAATAATAATAATCAAACAAGCTCTATGATTAATTGGCCTCTCGGTTTGCCTTGTACCCTAAAAATTGCTTCCCTTGATCCCCTGTGCAACGAATGCAAAAGAAAGACTCTTTTTTTATTGGCTAATTTGCACAACAGCCCTACAGGTTGAGCACACTTTGGTAAAGGTCCTTAAGCTTTAAAACATTGACAAAGTCTGTTCTATTTTCTCTCTCCCACCTTTTTATTTTCTTCATTTCTCCCATTTTTAAATTACTCTGTGATTTGGACAAATGACACATCTAGTTATAAAGGAAATTTTCAAAAACCTTTTGAGGATTTTGTAACAAAGCATCTCACATTGCGTGGCATGCATCTGTACACATCATACGAGATAGGAAGTTTTGTAAAAAATTTTCTGAATGTTTTGAAAAGTGACCCTTAGTTATATGAAAATATTCAAGAACATATCAAAGATTTTGTTACAAAACCTCCTACCTCATGTGGTCTTTATTGATACATACCACGTATATTTCAAATTCATGTAGCGTGTATCTATACAATTCACATAGGACATGAAGCTTTGTAACAAAATCTTCGGGAGGTTTTTTAACGTTACTCATTAGTTATAATAATAATTATTATGTAGAGTATGAAAAGGAAGAAGTCTCTCAAATGTCTACAAAAATGAAAATACAAAAATATGACCAACATTCAAACCCCACCCACCCCCCCCCAAAAAAAAAAAAAAAAAGGAAATCTAATTTCTCACCCTTGATTTTTCTTTCTTTTAGGGGGGACTTGATACTTTATTCAATCTATGATGATTAAAAGGAAAATGACCTATAGCACGTATTTTTACTAAATGCGTCACATTTTAATTCTATTAAGGGTTTTTAACTTTGGCTCTTGTTAGATTAGATCCTTAATAATTTTTCTTTGTTTTTTCCTCATCAACTTTCATTAATTAGCAATGTTTTTTCTCACTCCTACTATGCACAACCAAAGCACACACCTTACACCAAGGGCGTCGTCATGACAATAACAACGTTAAGAAGCACGCAATAAGGCACATCAGGATCTGAAATTAAAGCTATCCCATACAAGTCACTAATCAATTGATCTACTACCACATAACATAATTCGACTAACCCGATCTAAGCACAAAAACAGACGCACGATAGACAACACTTGAAGAGAGACACCTAGACACGTGTCTTTTTCTCACTCCAATGCAAGTCGAACTTGCATCGTGTTGCCAGACACAGACAGCAACAGCATCGAACAAGGAATGCTCAATTTTGAGCAAAGGGACATTAAATCTAACAAAGGAAAACAAGAATTTTCTTGACAATATAACAAGCAACTAATAGTTACATACACATTATGATGATATATCATCGACAAATTCGATCTCAGTTTCATTTTCAACAACAGATCTCCTACACATCCCGAGCGACGATGAGTTCAACTAATTGATCAGCATCTCCAGTGTCAGATAACAGCAAGATATCATCTTCTGTTGTGAAATTGTAATGTAGTCCAATAGCTCTCAAAAGCTGGTATACTTCAAACATAGTAGGCCTTTCTTTGGGAGGCGGCAACACACATCTACAGGCAACCTTCAGAAACTGGAAAAGCTCACTATCGTAACCCTTTCCAACCAATGACTTATCAAGTGCGTCTTGAAGTTTAGCGGCTTTAGAGAGACCTGAACACGACGCTCTTCCGATCTTTTCCACTGAAGCCTTTGGGGGCTTTAGTCACACACATAGGCTCCTCCCCTGTTACTAACTCAAGAAGTACAACTCCAAAACTGTAGACGTCACCTTTGGCAGTGGCTTGCAGAGTTCTTGCATATTCTGGGGCAACATAACCCAAATCCCCGAATTCACCATTCACAAACGTACTCAAATGAGTGTCAAGAGGATTCATTAGCCGAGCAAGCCCAAAATCAGATATTTTAGGTTCGTAATCCACATCCAGTAAGATGCAGTTGGAACTTATATTACGGTGAATAATACGCGGATTACAACTGTGGTGAAGCCATGCAAATCCTTTTGCTGCACCAATCCCAATTTTGAGCCGCAAAGGCCAATCCATAGATTTGCCACCTTCTTTAATGAGGCGTAGTTTGTCATGCAGGCTACCGTTAGGCATGTTCTTGTAAACTAAAAGTCTTTCCTGCTTCGCTATACAAAAACCTAGAAGCGGAACCAAGTTACAGTGTTTTATTTTTCCTAAAATTGCCATCTCAGATGCAAATTCTTTCTCTGAATATTGACTATCCTGCAATCTCTTCACCATAAGGGAGGTGCCATCTTCAAGTACCGCCTTGTACATTGTCCCCGTTCTTCCCAATCCAATTATATTTTCTTTACTGAAGTCATTGGCAGCCTTCATGAGATCACTCAATTTCATTTTAGAAATTGACTTCTCAAATGCTGAAAGCTGAAAATCAGGAAATGCAACTGTAAGCAATACATTCTTTGTACAGAAATGATAATTTAAAGACAAAAAGTCGTGTACACAAGGAAGTGATATCAAAAGTGAAATTCGCAGCCACAGTCCTCAAACATTGCCAAATAAAGGATGCTGGTTCTCAATCAAATTTCTTTTTTGGCATTTGGATCCTAAACTTTGATTCCCGGTACAGGTAAACCATTAATTTTTCCATCAAATGGTTGTTGCATACTTGCATGTGAGGACATATTTGAGGGTCAATTTTCTCAACCCACTTCATTTCCCTCCAATAATTGAGAAAGGTAAAATAGAGCACGGAGTGTCCTGAGCTTCGACCTTTGTCACTTTTTCCCCTTTTTAATTCTTTTAGCGAATGGAGTTGGTTTATGAGAATAACCCTCAAATACGCAAAGCATGTAAATATGCAATGTTAAAGAGAAAAATTAATGATCTCTATCTTTTGTGGACCAACATGCACTGAAAATTGAAATTCAGGCCTAAAGACCAAAAGAATTTGATCGGCGATTGTGCTTAAGGACCTGGTCTAAAAATTTTCCAGTAATCTGTCATATATTGAAAGATGAATACCCAATAAAATGTAAATGTATCTTGCCTTGATGCCTTTGGCATTCTTAATACTCTTCGCCCATTTGTTGCCCAGAGGATCTTCTACCTTCTTCTTTCTGGACGCCTTACGCAAATAGAAGAACATGCCAATGCCAACAGCTAAAGCTGCAACAGTGACCCCACTTCCGATCTGCCCCAGCAATGGCAGCACCATTTGTTTTATTAGAAGAAGCTTTGCAAGAAGGCAAAGGATCACCACATAGTCCTGCATTATTCGCATAGCTATCCAGTGTAATAGAAGCGTTTATGAAGTGGGGAACTGGCCCAGTCAATCCGTTTTTGGACACCGAAAATGTCTTCATTCTACCAAGTTGACCAATCTGAGCAGGGATTTGCCCCATCAATTGGTTGTCGTCAAGTTTAAGGGTGTTCAAATAAGTGCAGTTTGCAAGATCCACTGGTATCTCTCCAGATAACTGGTTTGACGAGAGGTCAAGAGTTGTCACATATCGAATTAACTTAGAGATATTACTTGGAATTTTGCCATAAATCTTGTTATTAGAGAGGTCTAAACCTGTCATGGCGGAACAACCAACAATACCAAGAGGAAACTCACCCTTAAGTCCCATGTCCCGCAGCTGAATATTCAGGACCCTGTTCTCATCTGGATGCCAACAATCGACTCCAATAAACTTACATATAAAACCTTCACTTTTATTCTCAAATTTCCATGATGAGGTGATGTAATTCAACGGGTCTTCCAAAGAATCCTTTATAGTTCTGAGGCAGTCAATATCACTCTGAGTCGAGTAGGTAATAGATACTCCCACAATCAACAAAAGAAAAATTCTTATAAGAGTGGCAAGAACTCTAGAATCAAATATCCTCATCTCCAAAACAAAAAAAATATTCCAAGGGTATGAACCTATTGAAGATGTTGCTTTGCTCATACAAGCCACCAAGTAACCACTGTCATAACATTGATCCCTGAAACAAAATACAAATTCAACATAAACATATTTCCAGCAGAACACAACCTAAATATTCTTTCAACTGAGGAAACAGGATAATCAGTAAAGGAACTGTAGGTAATGACTATTTCCTGCAATAAACTTTCCTTTGATATAGCTGTTCAGTTATCAACATGAGGTACCGAACAATCTAAAACCACAATCACTGAGGAAAAGAAATAAAAGGCAAGTTTGATGTAAAGAATTCATAATTTGATATAAATGTTGAATTGTTATGCCCTACATAAATACTTGATCATTATGAGTACTCAACTGTAAAAGGACTATCATTCACTTATTCAATGAATTTCCTCAAATTCTTTGACAAAGGAAGACAGAACACATACACGATTTTACAAAGATCAAGCAGAATATAGGAATATCCAAAACTCTTTCTTTTTTTCCAAACATCATGAAACCGTTTCAGTAAGTATGGAAACCCGCTTCAGATTACTCGATTATACACAACTGTATCACAAAATTCACAAAACCCAGTTAAGAAAAGATTAAATCAAAGAAGCCCATTTGTAATATCTATCAGAACCTCTAAAAGGCGGGTCCTAATATTGAGAATCCCCACACCAGTACTCCCCTCAAACTCGATGGACAGTGGAAAAAAGAAAATGAAAAGAGAAAGGAAAAGACAAAGTCTCCTGTTCAAGAAATTGGAACCCACCAGCAGAAATTTATCTGGAAAACAACAATAAAGAACCAAGAAAGATACACAAGACACGGGTATAGATTATACAGATAGAAAAAAACAACAGAAAAGCTAGCAAAATTACCAGAGTTGAACGCTTGCATTTTGACTTCCCGTTAGAACTAGGGGGTTGTGGAGCATAAATGGTGGCATACTATTATCCCATTTCAGGTGAAATAATACTACTTGACATCATTTTTTTTGGTTCCTTTCTTTTCAATTCATCAATTTTAACTGGTGGGGTTTGTACTGTGTGTGTAAATGCAAATAAAGACTGGACTGCAGAAAAAGGAAGCATAGACCAAAGAAGCTTGACTTTCTTTGTGGCTGCGGAAAAAGCGGGTGAGGAGTCTTGACTAACGACTTGATTTCATTTTCCATTTCTCCTACGATTTTTCACCCATTCACATTTCATACCTTTTTTTAAACCAAAGAATGAAGATTGTGTTCGAACGAGATAAGATGTATATGGGTTCCAAAATATAGACTTATTTCAATTTTCACAAAAATTAACAAAAATATAATAAAAAATATTTGAAAACAATACACATTTAAATAAGGTTATATTAAAAAATTTCAACTACATTTTTACAATGGAAGTGACATTTAATTCGAGAAGAATAAAATGGAAATACACATTTATTTTTGAGTCAGAGTTGGTATAATAGAAGGATAGCCCATTTATATGTTTGGAGTGCAAATCTGTTCTGTTTGGAAGCAATTATTTACCCTTTAAAATAGTTCTAAACGAATATTACATTTTTCGTTATTTTGTTAATTATGTATGTATTTTGAAAATTTATTAATTCTTTTCAAAACTAGGGATGAAATCTGCACCAAAGGATAATTTTACACTTAAATCTACTAAAGTTATTCACCTAAAGGTTTCACATTATTTACTTAGTATTGTGCTTGTCACAAATGATATTCAATATCAGACTCATAAGCGTAGTTGAGTTTTCATTTTTCCTTTCTGAGGTACCAAATTGTTTAGAGTTTATATGATTGCAAGCAGAGAACTGGCATGGAAAATAACAGACAGAATCTGGGATGAGAAATCTATAGGATAGGAACATTACTCAAACAAGAAAGTTACTATTATTTTAATACCAAGGATAAAAAGAAAAAAGAAAATGATTATTATGCATAGGTTATGATTTCACAATTCACAAAAGTAAATGCCAAATGTATCCAGAGATTTGATCTATATTTCTGGTGACGATAAGTTTGACTAGTTGATCAGCATTGACAATGCCGTCAGATGGCAAGAAGTCTTCTGTCATGGGGATCACACGGCTGTCTAACAGCTCTTAAAAACCGGTATGCTTCAAGCATGGTATGCCTTTCTTTGGGATCTGTCAGCACACAACTGCAGGCAATAGTGAGAACGTCGAGAAGCTCACTATCATACCCCTTTCCAACCAAGGACTGATCAATTGCATCCTTGAGTTTATGGGTTGCAGAGAGCTGGAATATCCGGTCCACTATGTTACCCTTAAATCCTCATGCACTTTATCTATACTGGTCGGACTTTTGGCTGTTACTAACTCGAGAAGCATGACCCCAAAACTGTAGACGTCTCCTTTTTGAGTGGCCTGCAATATTCTGAAGTACTATGGTGCAATACAGCCCAGGTCCCCAAATGCATCATTGGCAGAAGTACCGAAATAAGGTCCAATAGGATTCATGAGACTAGTAAGACCAGAATCTAATATTTTGGGTTCATTGTCAACATCCAGCAAGATGCAGCTGGAGCTTATGTTTCGGTGAATTATTGGAGGATCGCATTTGTGGTGTAGCCACGCGAATCCTTTCGCAGCCTTAATCCCAAGTTTGAGCCTTGACGGCCAATCCATACTTTCACTGTTTTCTGTCGTGAGATGTAGTTTATCATGGGGGCTACCGTTTGGTATGTACTTGTAAACTAAAAGTCTTTCCTTCTCAATCATAGTGGAACCTAGAAGTGGAACCAAGTTGTTGTGTTTTAACTTTCCAAGTCTGGCCATTCTAGATGTGAATTCTGTCTTCACCACTAGGCAAGTGCCATCTTCAACTACAGCTGTGTACAATGTTCCTGTCCTTCCAAACCCAATTTTATTCTCTTTACTGAAGTTGTTTGTCGCCTTTAGAAGATCACTCATTGTCATTTCAGAATCTGACTGCTCATCTTCTTCCTTCTTTCCAATCAGTGTGCTACAAATGAACACCTTCCACTTAAAGAACCTGAAGCCAATGCAGATAAGCAGAGCAACAAGAGCCATCCCACCAATTTCCGCCCAATAATGGCTGCAGTATGATTGTCCTTTGAAGAAGCTTTGCAAGAAGACAAAGGATCACCACATAGTCCTGCAGATTCACATAGCTATCCTGCGTAACAGAAGCGCTTATGAAGTGGGGAACTGGCCCGTTCAATCGGGCCGTAAATGACTTCATTCTATCAAGTAGACCACTCTGAGCAGGGATTTGCCCTGTCCGTCAATTGGTTGTTGTCAAGTTTAAGGGAGTTCAAATAAGTGCAGCTTGCAATATCCGCTGTTATCTCTCCGGATAACTGGTTGGATGAGAGATC
>CAVNYN010275097.1:0-13745 GCA_963692815.1 Nyctanthes arbor-tristis
AAGTAGACAACGGGGGATAAAAAAAGGTATTTCTAGCTAAACAATGAGCTGTCTGATTAGCCGTTCGACGCACAAAAAAAGCCTGTAGTCCGAGCCTTGTTGAAGCAGCAACTTACACTCTTGAATGAGCATGTGGAATGTTGAGTACCCTTTTCATATGGAAGTAACCGCATCAACAACATTTTTAGCATCAATTTCAACGGTCACCCTCACCAAGTCCATATCCAATGCCCATCTAATTGCTTCTCTTAACCTTATTACCTCAGCCTCTCTCGGTTCGAAACTGCCTCGTATATACCTTGTACTACAGTTGAGAAACTCGTCTTATGCATTCCGGAAAACCATGCCCACACCGTAGCTCCTCTATTACTGAATAGTGCCGCATTGACAATGCACTTGAGACATCCATCATGTGGTTTTTCCTATGCATGTTCAGTCCAAACCAGCATTATTGTACCATTCTCCCATGACACTCGTATTTTCGCCGAACACCAATCTGATAACAACTTCAGACTGCTTCTAATCACCTCCCTCAGCGGGAGCATAGATCTGTCCCACAGCTTCTTGTTACGTTGTTGCCAAATATTCCAACAGACCATACCAACCTTTTGAGCAGTGAAGCCATATACCGAACCCAGAAATTGGAAAAACCAATTAGTGAAATTTATGTTCCCCTCGACAACAGGTAGAAATCCCGTCGACTCCCAACATTGATGTGCATAGCAGCATTGGAGAAGAACATGTGCCGGGTTCTCTTCTTCTTCCCTACAAAGCACACGAGTTACAAATTATAATATTTACAGAATTCCAATATTCAAACAAAATAAAAAGGAAAAATTTTCCTCATATGCCCTATTGAAGGCAAAATTTCATGCTGGTCGACTCCTAACCCGATATATATCGTCATGATAGAAATAGTAGTTTATTACTCTGTTAAAAGAACAGATTCATGTGACCAACAAGTTTACCTTGGGTAGTCAACAATATGATTTATTAGTAAATTTAACTAACTTTATACCTCTATGTGTCACCAACTTATGCATAATTTCAATGTAGATTTTTGTCTAATTTTGTCACTTGTATTACTTAACGAACAAAATGCCGCTGGAATAGTTAATTTCAATGTTAACTTTTTCTTTGTTGTCGTTCGATAAAGGTTGTTAGCTTTCTTTGATTTCAGTGACTAGAGGTCAGGCTTGGCCCCCTCCCCCTCTTAAGTTGTATCTTTCTTCCGTTTATGAATAATATAAGCCATATTTGTGGTTAAAAAAAAAAAGAATAGTTAATTGGTACAATTAGAGAGAAATTGTTTCATTTTTAGATAGAGAAAATATTTCACATTGAGAATCACCCCGAGTCAACGGACCGAGTAATTGAGTTTCTCAAGTTGAGACAAAGAATTCTTACATGGTTTATGTAAAGAGAGAATAGAGAAGAAAGAAATAAGAGGACATGGAGGTTAATTTAAAAAAAAACCTAGGCATAGAGAGGTCAGAAAAATAATTTCTAAGATGTTACTACACATCTTATCTTTAATTACTAATTGATAAAGGACACAAAAATTGCTCATTTTAAACTTAACCTCTAAAATAACTTTAAATGTTATTTTTCTAGCTAATAAGAACTTTTTGATCAAAAAGTCTTCTCAAACACACATGGACTCAGACTAAGGGTATAGTTTAAATAGTAAAAAGTAGTCCTTATCATAATGAGATCTTAAATTCGAGTTTACGTCTCTTTCCAAAGTTCTCTAAATTGTTTTAAAAAAAGCACACGTAGACTTTTTTTTTTTTTAATGAAGCAACAAGTGGCCTCATTTTAAATAACAATTAAAGTGACATAATGATAACCACAAGAATCGGAAGACTTTCGAAAGGTGAACATGGTTAATGTCAATTTGTACCAATTTGTACAAACGGGAAAGATGTTATCAATTTGTGAATTCTAGTATTAATAACAACGCAATATTGTTATTTGTACATATGAAGTGTACAAAATTTATGCACACCTCCTGAGTTGTTAATGTCACTGGATGTAAAAGTTTAAATTGATAAATCGGTTTAATTTTATATTATTTATTATATTATTATATCTTCAACAATTATGACCCCAAGTCGTCATCAGCGGAGCCAATAAGTATTTTCTTGATCAAATTCAAAAACTTATAAGGGAAATTGATTTTGAAATAACTTTTTTGTTCAACCAAAAAGTCTTTCCAAACCTACCATTTAAACTCGTTAACAATTAACATGAAATAAATGGAATCACAAGAGATGGAAGACTTATAAAATGTGGATTTTTTTTTTGTATCTTCTCTCATTATTAAATAAGTTGTCAAATCAAGTGATAAATAAAATCAAAATGTTTTAGAACCAATAATACTTTACAAAATTGACTTTATGAAGTGACTCAATCAAAAAAATCTACCCAAGTCACATATCCAATACACTAGTAACGAACCTGTTGGTTCAAGCACAGGTTTCAAGTCTCCCACCATCTTTGTAATTATTTTTTTTAGTATGATAACATGTATAGACAAGTTAACATTGAGGAATTCGACTTGTCTGGACTCTTTAATTTCTTCGAACAAGGCCCTGTTTGTCAAGGTAATCATTACAACAGTGATCCTTAACCCTTATGCATGCCAGCTTTTTCTCAAACAAACAGAGCTTAAGCATTAACTGCTCCACCATACCAATACTGAGTTCTACAAATGGCACTCTCATTCCCTTTCTCGGTAGAAAAAAGAAGCCAAATCCCCAAAAGAAAAGAAAAGAAAAACAAAAGGAGAAATTGTCTCCTTTCACGGCTGTTTTCCTCTGTTTTCTCACTGTTCTAGCATTAAAAGCAGCATCAGCCCAGCAACAAAGACCTACCAATATCTACCCAGGGTCTTCTTTAACACCAACCAAAAGCTCCTTATGGCTGTCACCTTCTGGGCTCTATGCCTTTGGCTTCTACCAGCTACAAAATGGGTATGCCGTAGGAATTTTTATAGCTGGTATTCCAGAAAAGACGGTAACGTGGACAGTGAACAGGGATGATCCTGAGCAATTCCGTTTTGCTATTAAGAGACGACGGAAGGCTGATTTTGCAGCAGGAGGGTAGAGATAATGTGAACATCGCAAAACCTGGGCTGTCTGCTGCAATGCTCGACAGTGGGAATTTTGTGTTATAGATTCATCTAGGAGGATTATATGGCAGAGTTCTGATAACCCGACTGACACTATTCTGCCCGGCCAACACCTCTCACCTGGACAAGAGATATTTTCAAGTGCCTCAGAAACAAATCCTGCCAGCGGGATTTTCCGTCTCAAGATGCAAACTGATGCACAATACCCTGTGGAAGCTCCAGACACTTGGCTTTAAGCGTACTATGCATCAGGTACAGATCGAAGTGGCAGTAATGTAACGTTGAATCTTGATAACAATGGCAATCTCTACTTATTCAATGGAAGCTCAATAATAAGCAATATAACGAGAGGAAGATATCGAGCAAGAAGCATCTACCGAATGAGAATTGATGTGGACGGTATATTTCGAGTATATTATCGCTCGTTGGATCGTCAAGGCAAGTGGACTAAAGAGTGGTCTCCCACTGAAGATAAATGCACCCCAATGGGTTTGTGTGGGCTGAATGGTAACTGTATACAAATGGATGAAGGTGAGCGGTGCGAATGTCTTCCAGGATTCCAATTTGTAGATCCCGGCAATTGGACGGCGGGATGTGAGAGGAACTTTTCCATGGAAGGTTGTAAAGCCAGCTTATACGAAATCAGACGACTGGAAAACACATTGTGGGTGGAAAATAATTATGCTGTTTTACAAGGAATGAAGCAAAAAGAATGTGAAAAAGCCTGTTTAGAAGACTGCAACTGTGATGCAGCTATCTTCACAGATGGGAACTGCAGAAAGCAAAGGCTTCCATTCAGATTTGGAAGACAATACCCGCAGTCTGAAATTACCGACGTTGCTCTTATCAAGGTAAGCACGACTAGTACTCGTAATCCTCCTCTTCCTCCTCCTGGAAATGACGACTTGGTCATGCAAGTACTTGATATTGAGTGTTGGGAGTAATTGACACAAGACAGCGCGTGTATATGGGAAAACAATTTTGTATACATATGATGAGTGTGAGAGGGCTCAGCGATATCTATTTCCATTTTCCACCATGGCCGGACTTGATACAAGGCCCAAGAGGCTTGTGCTTTGGGCCCAAGGAAATAGAGGCCCAATTGTATGAAAATTCCACTCTTTTTTTTGCTATACACTTATGAACTGGAAACGTGTCATTTTACATCAACTTGTGTAATTACACATCTGCCTTCTTCAAATGTTTTTTTTATTTATAACGATATATATTATTATATAATCTATAACCTTTTGTTTCATGATTATTTTAATTCTCTTTAATTATCTATATTATCATCTTAAATTCTTATCTCCTAAATTTTCTCTATATTTCCTAATCATCTTCTTCCATGTTTCTCATCTCTCAAGAAAATGGGAAAAAGATAATTAAGTTTCAAATTTCAGGTGTACTATTATGCAAACATTCGTTTTCATATTGAAACCATTCAACGAAAAAGGATTAAAAAAATTAAATTTCAGTAGCGTCTACTATTATTTCTTGATTGATGTATTATAGTCTAATTTCTACTTGTTCAGCAACTTAAATTCTTATTTTGTTTGGTTAATATTGAATAATTATAGTATTTTAGTTGTATTTTTTAGCTCTACTTTTATCCCATAATTTTTTTTAAAAAAGGAAAACATGAAAACTAGTTAATATAGGGGCCCATTTTCTTAACTTCTCTGAGGGTCCCGATGACTACAGGTCCGGCCCTGTTTCCACCCTATGAAATAACAATGGTTCACAATCATATGGCCTATATGCTGGTCTGGCTAAAGGGCCTTATCTATCTCCTCATAAGGAGTCTTATCGCCTACCTGGTGGAAATCTAACAAAAACGGCTACCGATTTTATTAGATTTCCGTCAGATAAGCGATAAGACTCCTTATGAGGAGATATATAAGGCCCTTTAGCCAGACCGCTATATAGGCCCTGTGATTGTGAACCATAGTTATTTCATAAGGTGGAAACAGGGCTTATCAGATCCTTATCTATCTCCTTAGTAAATTTCCCTATATAGTGGTCACTTACTATGAGTATTAACAATTCACCGTCATATATGGAAAGGCTTATAAATGTCATAAAATTTTCATATGTAATTTTAAACAATTCTAAAATTCTCCTTGCAAAATTCATCTCATTGTTATCTCTAAATATATAAATATCAAAGAATTTAATTTTTGTTATTTTATAATAATAATAATAATAATAATAATAATAATAATAATATAATAACAAATATATAAAATTGGGCATGAGGGAAAATTTTTTGATTTTCCTTTTCGCCCTTACATATTTTTTAAATTCCTTACTCGCTCTTAACTCATTAATTCGTTTAAAAAACTATTCGTATTACTTGAACTTATTGCTTTGATTTTTAACAACTTATTTGCCTGTACACTATTAATTAATATATCTTTGGAATTAATTAATTATTACACAATACATTATTTACATATATGTAACTTGTAATGAAATAAGAATTAAGATGATTATTATTACTTTTCATTATTTAATTCATATTTTTATCTTTTATTATTATTATTCAAATCCGCAATAATTATTTTAATTATCTTCAACTTTTATCTGGTAAAAATTTATTTAATAAAATAGTAAACTAATAAGATATTACTCGAGTATACTGTAAAAGCAATTAAAAATGACTACAAAATAAACTATTATATAAATAACACCTTCATTCATTTGATTTGGTTTCAGAATTCAAATACTTTTAACTAAAGTGAAAACAAAAGAATTATAAAAAACGGCACAAAATAATAAATTCAGAAAAAAACCATATATAAAAATCAGCGAAACGGGAGCCCTTCCACTCTCAGACATTTTTCCTATCTAAAAAATTAAATCTCATCCGTTAGTCAGCAATTTTAAATGAAGCTAGATTATCACAAAACTAAAATCTTGTCTTGAAGATAAAAGAAGATAAGGGAAAGTTGAAATCAGAATAACCAAATTTAATCAATTTAAATAATAATAGCAAAGATATAGATGACCGTAAGAATTACCATAACGAATTTAAAAAGTCTAAAATATCTCCCCAAAAAGACAGGTTTAGCTTGTAGACTACTTTGCTTTTATATATACTAGTATAACACTTGTGGGATGTACAAGAAGAAAAAGGTTAAAAAATATAACTAATATGAATTTAAAAAGCAAATGAGAGACATTTGAACACCAATTGAAAATATAAAAAAACATAAATGTACATCAACGGAAAAAGTCAAAAATAATTAGACAGATAAACCCAATAGTAAAAGTCTTTACCTACATTCATTTAGACCAATCTACTTGCATGGCATGGTGTCTAGGTCCTTATTTACTGCACATACCACCTCATTCTAATGCTAAAACCTTGAGAAATATATTCTATTCTGTATCAATCAAACCACGCGCTTGAACTATGAATTCATTTTTTGCATATATGAATTCATTTTTTGCATTCTTAACATCTTTAAAACTTTCGAATTTAACGGTTTATGATTTGGAATTTCAAACTTATGAAAAAGGGAACTAATATGAAAGGAGAATAAATAGTTGTGAAAATTTTTTTATATTCATCTATAAAACCCAAGAAATTTATTGGAGTTGTGATTTTTTGACAAACAAACTTAAATGTAGAAACATCTTAAATTTCCATTTCCCGACTCATTTTGCTAAAACATAAAAAAAATATTTAAGAAAAGAGCAAAAACTGATCATGCAAGCTTTGCATGTTTCCAATCAGACCCGAATCTCTCTAAAAAGGTTATTGCTATAAAGTAAAGATGATTCATTATAACCAAGTTCACAATAGCCTTTTAAAGTTATAGTGCAAGTATAAACTTGCCAAATGTTAACTCCACTAATTGCCATTAACAGCATTCCGGGAAGCCATTCTACTTGTAAAGAAATAAAGTCATCTCACATTTCTTATTACAGACATTTTCCGTAAATAACCTACAATGTGTTTTGATTGCATTTTTTTCATAGAAAATATCAAATATATATATATATATTTCTTAAAATGGGATAGTCTATTTTTAGATTTGGGCGGAAAAATTTCAATTGCCAATTTTGAAAATTCTTACTTTATAGTAATTTTTTCTCCGTTTTAAGATGCTGTTAAATGCAACAAGCCATTAGGATTCCCTATAAAGGGTTTACCAAGGCAACATAAATGTAAATTTCCAAGGAAAGTGTTGCCTTGGAATGTGTGATACATTTCTTTTAATCTTTCATTTTTTTTTTTTGACAGCTTTTAATCTTTCTTTTAAAAGTTATTATTATTTATGTTCCAATAAAATATATGGTCTTTTTTTCCTCCACCAACAAGCCATTCCTATATTTATAATAGAATCTGGTGAAATTTATGGTAATTTCTTTTTCTTTTTTTTAGATTTTTTTAAATAGTATTTTTGATATTTGAATTTTATTTTTTGAAAACTAAAAATTTGGCTATTATCAACTATGTTAAGGTACATCTAGGAGGTGCCAACTCCAGTTTTACGCAGCATGCATCCATGCGCCACATGAGTCGAAAATAATATTTTCTATCTTTGTATTTTATTTTTGAAAACTAGATAAAAATATCCCTTTTTAATAAGTTTCCGACGTAATTCATATTCAACTTATATTCAGTCCATTTTAAAAATAGTATCAAACGATTTATGTATTAAAAAAGTTGGAATATCTATGTCTATCGTAACTATATAATGTCATTCTCATGATATAACGTGTCATAAATGAAGCTACATTTGTTAATTAATTTATTACATGCTTTAATGCTTATATTTTTTTAGTTTTTTGATAAACCTTTTTCTCTCAGTTTTTTAAAAAATTATTATTTATGTTTTATAAAAATTATTCTTTTTTCTTTTCTGTATTTGAAATTTTTTATTGAGAACGAATAAAAACATGTTTACATTTCCAATCTTTGTATTTTATTTTATGACTATAATTCTAATTTTGACTCTAATATAGACATTATATTGATTATCTTGCAAACCTCTTCTTACTACTATTTTCATAATTGTGATATAAAAAAAAAAGAAAAAAAGGAGAAATAAGATAAGATAATATAATTATGTAAATTAAATTAATTATTGTAAATAAATTTACACTTTTCCGTTAATGCTTATAACAAGATAATTATGACCACAAAAAGGAAATTATTTTTGATTGGCACTATTATCAAATGTCATTACTAAATTTTGACATGGAGTAGTGTCCAAATGGTCACTAAGATTTTTTGTTTGAAAAAAAATAACAAAAATAGTTAACTCACTTACAATTTCCCATATATTGGGTATTCAACCATGACTAATTTTCAACCACGATTAAGTTAATAAAACTTATCTAATTTATTCCTTAAAAAATTAAGGATCGTTTATGTAACAATTTTAAAGTATTAACATTTTTTCTGACATATCACCAATGATTTAGAATGCTCATGGGTTAGACAAATACTGTGTGGAAAAAGGTGGTGATAAATTGTTGGATATGTAATTAGTGTATGTGTGTTGAAGAATGGGCAATACGTTATTAATATTATTATTATTATTATTTTTGAAAATGTAAATGGTGAACTTTGTTGTTGTTTTGTGTTTGGGGGGGGGGTGTTGCGTCAACAAATTTAGTATAAACTCGAACTCAAAACTTTATTTTGATAAGGGGTGCTCTTTACCTTTTAAACTAATTATTGTAAATAATATTTAACGATGCATGTAAAAAATAAGTTTGCATATTAATTAAATGTGTCGTAAATCAATTTGTATTTTATTAATTATTTTTTAGTTGGGAAAATAAGTTGGCATATTAATTATTTCTCTATTACCCTTTTAGAGTTGTGGTTAAAAAAAAAGTGAATTCCTAAACGTTCAGTAAGTTCATCAAGCAACATTAACGGTTGGCTGCTTTGTAGACTTTTCTCTCTGTATTTTTTTATTTCCCATAAAAATTATTAGTATTTGTGCTTAAGAAACTATATAATGGTTGATTTTGTTAATTTACAAAAAATTTTATTTCACTTAGAAACTAATGATATTGGATTTTTTTCCTTTTAGCGAAAAAAATGTGTCTTTATTAGTTTATTTATTTTTTATGTGAGAATAATAATAAAAATTTGACTAATTCTTATTTACCAAATTTCAGATTTTTGGTGTTAAAAAAAAAGGTTAACTATAAATTCTCTTCCGATCTAACTTCATTAAATAATATAAAGGATTGGCTGCTTTTGTGCTTTATTATAGACTTTTCTTTTGTTTCCATCATTTTTTAAGATTATAATTGTTTATCTATAGAAAAAACTATAATTAACTTAAAAAATAATTATTATTTATTTTGGTACTTTAAAAATTATTTAATTGAAAACTAATGACATTGTGTTTTTTTATTTTTCAGTAAAAATGTGCCTTTATTTGTTTATATGTTTATTTTTTTTACGTGCATAAAATAACAAAAGTTTGACTAGTTGTATTATAATATGTTACGCTACCTTTACCGTGGGTCATATTTATAATGATTTGAATAATATTCATATTTGTAAAATAAATTTTGTATATTATGATTTCCGTGCATCGCCTAAGTGATTTAAAAAATATATGATGATTTCTGTGTAACATGAGTTGAATGATATATGCAGTTGTAAAATATATTTGATACATTACCTTTTTTTCTTACATACCACCAAAGATTTAGAGCATATCTATGAGACTCTTTAATTCCAAGTTTCCAACATACTCTCTACTTTAGAGAATAAATGTCTAAAAATATGCTCCAAGAAATTGGTTAAATTAACTTTTATAAATAGATAGTACGATTTGACTCTTAACTTTTATAACTTATGATGATGATGCAATCAGAGCGGGGACAGGACGGGAAAAATCCCCGTAACCCACCCCATTTTACAAATTTCTTTTTTTTCCAACATGTCATGTGTTTGTTTAAGTGGTAAATGTTTGAGATTACTCATAAAAGGTTATATGTTTGAGTCACAGCAACGCAAATTGCTTATGATTTTTTAAATTAAATAATAATAAATTATTTTAAATAAAATGAGTTTCGGGGCGGGGCAAGTAAAACCTTCCTTCCGATCTGCCAAGTATTCGGGGTGCAACTGGACGCTCTGTCTGCGCTCATTCTTAACGGGGCAGGTCCCTACGTGGTTTGGGTATTCAAGTATACTTTGCGATCTCTATGCAAGTATTTAGAATTGATAAATAAGGTGCTTTAGAAAAAATCACTTTTACTGATTCCCCGCAATGCACTGGTAATTCATCATTTTATGGAATGATTGTAAGGTTTCAAAGTTAACTAAGAACATGAGACTTCAAAATAGTGGGTCAAGCGAAAAGTCGGTTGAATTAAAGGCTTTTTTAGAGTGGATAATTATGAGCATAGGTGATGCAACTGCTGGCAGACAAAATGATAGACATTCAACTATTGAAATTCCTGATGACCTCTTAGTACATTATACAGATGACACTATCATTGCATTTGTGAGAAGCACTTACCATGCATTTTCATGTCACAACAATGATGCAAGTTACCTACAGGGTAGAGCAATTCTAGCATCAACATTAGATGTGGTTGAATTTGTTAATGATTACGTGTTGTTACATAATGCAGCTGAAGGGACATCATATTTAAGCTCTGACTTGTGCTATAAATCTGACAGCGGTGTTGATTTCTTAGATGACATACATACACCTAAGTTCTTAAACAACATCAGGTGTTCAAGGGTTCCAAATCATGAGTTGAAATTAAATATTGGAACAGGTTAATGTTATTGAGAAATATAGACCATTATCTTAGCGTGTACAATGAGACTTGATTGGTTATAACCAGATGGGACAAACATGTATTGGAGACAAAAATGCTTTCAGGTGCTCATTACGGCCACAATGTGTTGACCCTAAGGATGACATTGACACCATCTAACACAAGGTTACCCTTCAAATTTTAGTGGAGGCAGTTTCCCATCATTATTTCTTACGCAATGACTATAAAAAAAAAGTCAAAGCCAATTACTTACCAATGTTAGACTTCTTTTGAAAAACCTAGTGTTTAGTCACGAATAATTGTATGTTGCATTCTCCAGAGTTACAAATCGCAAAGGACTGAAGATTGTGAACTGTGATAACGACCATACTGAGAGAAAGTCCAGAACTAATGTAGTTTGTAAAGAGGTTTTTTGAAATTTATCGTGAATTAGATTTACATTTGACATTAAAACATAAATTTTTATTAACTGTAACCTCAATATCATTTATTAAAACTTCTTTAACGTATTCATCGAGTACATCATTCTGATTTATTGTATTAATTTTTTATCTATGAACCGATTTCATTACATTATCAATAGTTACAAAATATATAATTTATGATAAAATCATTTTTAGAGAAAAATAGTCTTTTTTTTGGTCCCATGCAACGCACAGGTAATATACTAGTTCATAGAAAAATTCAATCTTTATGCGTTTCTTTGGAAAATCATAAGTAGAATTTCAAATGTTAGGGGAAAACAGTGGAAAATAGGCAAAACCCAAGTTTTATCAAGTTTTAAATGTTAGAGTTAAATTACATAATAAGAAGAGATGTTGGGGTTAATTACGCTAATAAGCCATTTCAAAATAGTAAAAAATAAAATAAAATAATGAAAACAAAATATGACATTAGCTATGACATCAGTAGTTTATGAGGGAAAATTTGTTTATACTACTTTTGATTTAGATATATATATGATGATAATAATAATATTTTTTTGAAAGAAAGATCGGTAATATAGACGTGGGAATTTATGTTTACGCCAAAAAGAACTGATGCATTTTCCCCCAAAAAAAAGAAAAAAAAGAAGTGATGCAAGATGGAACTTCGGGTCCAGGTTCTCTTTTCCAGTCTTCACTAGATAAGAGTTGACAATTGGAAACGCGACAGGAGTGAATTCTATCTAAACCTGACTTTCTCAACTTTCTTGAGGGTGGTTCCGTTCTCGTTATGATAATAACAAAAAATTAATCTGATAAAAATCTAAAATGTATTAAATAGTTATAAATCAAGTGAGAAATAAAATCGAAAATGTTTTAGAATTTAGAATACATGATACTTACAAAATCTAACTTTAACTAGTGACCCTATTAAAAAAATAAAATCCGCTCATCGTCACAGCAAGAACCAAACAGTTGATTCCAATACAGGTTTAAGGTCAAACGCCATTTTTTGCAATGATTTTTTCCGTGTGATAACAACAACAAAAAATTATCGTACAGACTAAGTTAACATTGACTAATTAGACTTCTCTCGACTCTTTTTCTTCCAACAAGGTGGGCTTTGTCAAGGAAATCATTGTAAAAGTGATCCTTAACAACCAATGACTGCAGTGAGTCAATAGTGGTTCTCTTGAGCAATACTGAGTTCTACAAATGGCACTCTCATTCCCTTACTAAATAGAAAAAAGAAAAACAAATGGAGAAATTGTCTCCTTCAATGGCTGCTTTTCTCTGTTTTCTCATTCTTCTGGCATTAAAGGCAACATCAGCCCAGTAGCAATCTACCCAGGTTCTTCTTTAACACCAACCAAAAGCTTCTCATGGTTGTCAACTTCTGGACTCTATGGCTTTGGATTCTACCAGCTACAAAATGGCTATGCTGTAGGAATTTTTATAGTTGGTATTCCGGAAAAGACAGTAGTGCGGACAGCCAAGAGGGATGATCCTGTGTTTCAGAGCAATTCAGTTTTGCTATTAAGAGACGACGGAAGGCTGATTCTGCAGCTGGACGGTAGAGATACTGTGACTATCGTAAATCCTAGCCAGTTTGTTGCTTCAGCTTCAATGCTTGACAGTGGCAAATTTCGTGATGTATGATACGTCTAGGACGATTATATGGGAGAGCTTTGATTACCCGACTGACACAATTCTACCCGGCCAACAACTCTCACCTGGACAAGAGATGTTCTCAAGTGCCTCAGAAACGAATCCTGTGAGAGGGCTTTTCCGTCTCAAGATGCAAACTGACGGGAACCTGGTGCAATACCCTGTGGACACTTCAGATACAGCAACTAACTCTTACTATGCATCAGGTACACAAGAAAGCGGCAGTAATGTAACGTTGAATCTTGATAACAATGTCAATCTCTATTTGTTCAAAGGAAGTTCAGTAATACAAAACATAACGAGAGCAAGATATCAAGCAAGGACCATTTATCGCATGAGAATTGACGTGGATGGTATTTTTTTGACTATATTCTCGCTTGTTGGATCGTCAAGTAGGCAACTGGACTAAAGAATGGTCGTCCGCCGAAGATAAATGCATCCCAAAGGGTATGTGTGGTGTTAATAGTTATTGTATACAAAATGATGAAGAAGGTGTAGAGTGCGAATGTGTTCCAGGATTCAACCCTGTTAATCCCAGAGGTTGGTCCTCAGGATGTGAAAGGAACTTTGCTAAGCTAGGTTGTAAAGCCAACAATAATAATCAAAATTATGAGATCATAGTATTGGATAAAACAATGTTTGAGGACTCCAATTATGCGATTCTACAAGGAATGACCCAAAAAGAATGTGAAAGAGCGTGTATGGAAGAGTGCAACTGTGTTGCAGCTCTATTTGATGGTGGC
>CAVNYN010275101.1:0-20185 GCA_963692815.1 Nyctanthes arbor-tristis
GTAACTCTTCGTGGTTTTTTCGAAGGGTAGAAAATTAGGTGTGGTAAAACTCGAGGTGATTTCTCGGTGTCACTTGGGTCGGGTCAGAGAATCTTGTGAAGAAAAATAGTAGCTTAGCGTCTTGGGATTTCTTTAATTCTTCGCGGGTTAGGCAAAGGGTAGAAATTGGTAGATGCGGTAAAACTTGATATATTTTTCTTGTTGTACTTAGGGGATGGGTTTTGGCGAGTGAAAATTCTGTATGGTTGTAGCGACTTCAATCATATAGTAGAAAGTTTTGACAGCCTGTTAAATTCTTCTTCGTCTTTTATTTTTTCTTGTCTCAATTAAATTCCTTGAACAACGGTGCTGCGTGCGTAATCGGGGAATCTACATTAATTTCCAACAGACAGAAGAAAGCTTTTCAACTCTGTTTGGTCACAGTCTCCCACCATCCATCTAGTGAGATTATATCGTGAGACAGAAGATTATTGCAAAACCATACGCTTACAAGAGATAGATCTGTGTGTGTTGAAAAACAACATAAAATTATATTAAGAATATAACATCAAAAAATTTTAAGAGAAGTTTATATACAAGGCTAGCTATTAAGGGATAAAAATTCAATAGTGAAAAAATATGGTAAAATTAATAATCAATATATAATGGTTTGGGCTACTATTAAAATATCAATATTGACATTTTTATATGGACCCTAAGCTTAATATGATATCAACACCCATTCAATCAACGAGCATTCCCATCTTATCAAGACTAATATTGTGAGGTATTCATATATCTTTTATCCATCAACACTCAATGAGTGTAACGAATCGATTCACTTTGACATAATATTATCCGCTTTGGTAATAACAGTTAGATAAAGTCTCTTGGCTTATAAACTGATCTTATTTTCTCTACGACTCTGCCCCAAACGCCTCGTGACATTTGGATAAGGTCTCTTACCTTATAAATTGGTCTCATTTTTTTACCCAAATAATATGGGATTGAAGCTATAACAATCAATTCATAGCTTCAATCCACATTGCTTGTGTAGAGAAAATGAGATTTCTTTATAAGCTAAGAAATCCACTCCAACTAGCATGAGGCATGTTGGGTGTAAGACCAAGAACAAAACCATGCAGACTAGGAAGCAAAGCCCAACTGGAAGTGTGGTCAATGGAACGTTGGGCCCTTTTAGATGAGTTGATTATGATAATCCAATCTCACATCGTTTGAGTAAAGAAAATGAGTTAATATCCCCTCTCCAACTAGTATGGAGCATTTTAAGTGTAAGCCCAAGAACAAAATCGTGATAGGCTCAAAGCGGACAATATCATATCTAATTGAACTGTGTCATTACACAACGTAGAGTGTTATTTAGGAAAATACTAATTTTAGGGAAACATTCACAAAATATTTTGCAAAATAAGAATGATTTTTGATCTTACTTATGTGTATTGTATAATTAAATAAAAAATAATTTAGGTGTAATATAGTGAATTTACCTATTTTGTAAAAGCTTTTTTACAAATAGTATGACTTTATATTTAACACCACTAAATGACGACAAAGAAAGGTAAAATAACCACTTTAAAGAAAGGTGAAATAACCACTTCTATAAAAGAGAAAGTGACAAGTCAGTAAGAGTAATTTAGCGTCAAAAAGAGAGAGAGAGAGAGAGAGAGAGAGACGGGTGAAATATTTACAGATAGCTAGTACTATAGTTATTTTGTTATACTCAATTTTCATCTGAAGTTGGCGTACCCTTTTTCACTATCAATCAAACAACTACTCTACTCGCAACTACTAATGCTTTGAAATGGCACAATTCTAGTTGTTAGTCGTTTTATCTCTAGATGTCTCCCTCTTTTTTATTAGTCTATTTCATCGTGGTCCTAATTGTTTTGGTACTCACATTTTTCAATTCAATGTCGTCACAGTGGTACCACGAACTAGAAAACATTCCACTTGAAACATAAAAGAAAGACAAAAAAGAAAGGTGAAATAACCACTCCTGTAAAAGAGAAAGTGACAAGTCAATAAGAGTAATTTAACATCTTCCTTTGAAAAATGATCTAAAAAAGAGTAATTTAACATCTAAAGAACCAAAAAAAAAAAAAAGGATGGCTGAAATATTTATTGATGGTACCATTGATATTTCGTTATATTCAATTTTCATTTGAAGTTGGACTATTCGTTTTCAGTTTTCATTATCAATTGAACAACTGCTTACAACTACTAATGCTTCGAAATAGTATAATCCAGTGTGCTCTTCCGATCTGATTGAGTTGTCTCCGTCTTTTTATCAATATACTTCATCGTGGTCCTAATTGTATTGGTACTCACATTTTCTATTCAAGTCGCACAATGGTACCACAAACTAGAAAACATTCGAGATCGGCTTTCACCTACTTGAAATAGAGAAGATTAATTGTTTTAAAAGCTGGGAAAAACATTCAAGGGATTGCCAAGCAATATCAGAAGCAATTTGTGAGATCGGAGAACAGCCTTTTTACTGTTTTCTAACAGTGACCCGAATTCTGTTTGATCCAACTTGAAAGATCCACAGTGCATAATCATAAATTTGGAGGATTTCATTCTTTTACACTTTCGAAGTTGTGGTGATGCTTTTCGCGCAATTAAAAACACTATCCTTTTGTATCAATATTTGACATATATAGTGAGTGATTATCTTATTTTGTTTCTGCTTTACCTTTTCTCGCTTGTTTTGCAACATATATATACTTTCTACAAACACCTCATGTGATCAATAATGGTATAAAACCGTTAAATGGGACTCAAACCTTCGACATTTGGGGTCAGTTTTTGGACCTTTCATCTGAACATATGGTGCTATATATAAAGTGTCATTCGAATACTACCATATAATGGGACTCAAAGATAATAACCTTGTTTTGTTTTCTTAAAATAATAATAAAAATAAAATTATTACTTCAAGAACACCACCTATCGTATTGGATATATAGATGGATACCAAGATCAAAATAGCAATTTATCGAAATGGAGAAACATCTTCGTACCTGTACCTAATTGGATCAACTTGACAAGTTGCTAAAATTAACGTTTGCAGCTAAATGTGGTCTAGCTAGAGAGTTGTCAGAGTTTCTCCTGGGACATAGATTAATAACACAACACAGCTACGAAATTATAACCATTAATTGCATCCAGTCTGGAACTCTTGAGACAACTAAATTATAATTCTCTTTATAATAATATATCAATAATAATATATGTTTTTCTTAATTATTTATTAATTAACTAATTAATATATATATATATATGATGGTTCAGTTTTGCTTATCTCTCTTTTATTCCCAAATACTTGGAGTCTAATAATCTACGTTTCCAATAAATAATGCATGATTTTATATATATAAAGGATATCCAACCAATAGACAGGTACACTTATTTACCATCCACGAACAACCTATTTAAGCAGAACAACAGGAAACACAACCTCCTGTTATATTTGTCACATATTGTTTCTCTTATATTGTCATATATGTGACCCGGATGTGACATATATTTGTATGTATAAAATTAAAATCTACACAATTTTAATGATTTTCAAATTGTGGTATGTTCTTCGTCACATGTCTCTTGCTTTGTTGTGGCATTTGAAAAATCAATACATGAAGACAAGCTTAGAGAATAGAGAGGATAATGTTATGTAGATTATCGCAATTAAGTACACGATATTGCAAAAGCGGTCGAGTACTTAAAAAGGGTCGGGTTATGATTCCCACCCGCGAAGATTATCTCCCAGTTATTAACCTAATTAACCCTTATTTGACGAATTCAAAAATTAATTTGTACCATTTACACTAACAGACAATCATGTGTGTACTTTTTGTACGTGCAGACGATGATAATTAATAAAAAGGGATCATACAGAATTTGACGTCAAAGTTATCTCCTGAATCTATACCCCATGCATTAATTTGCACATGATATTTCAATGTTTACCTATGTAGCAACTAGCAAGATACATATATCCAATTGCGCGATGTTGTGTCCTGTCGGTGGGTCTTCTCCCAATGGAAACCACCAAAAACTTGAGCTACTACAACTTTTTTCTTTGAATCATTGTTGGAAAGATGGGGTGAACTTCTTAGACACACTCACGTGCATGCATGCATTAAGATACCAGCAAAACAAAAATGCAACTTGCAACGATAACTTCTTCGATATTGAGTTCCAACTTCCAATAATTCAATATGCAAGGGTATCTATCATGCCCTTTCCATTTTCTAGCATGGTGGTCTATGAGGCTTTCAAATTTGACGTAGTCTTATGATCACTTCACGAGCTACAGTTAGCTGAAATCAACTAGGTGTAAGACTCAAAAGGTATCATCACTTTAAAAACTATATATAATTTGTTAATCCCCATGAAGGCTAAGATTGGTTAGGTACTCAATCTATATCATAAAAATGCAACTTTCAACGATAACTTCTTCAATGAGTTTCAACCACATGCATGATCCGGTATCTATCATGCTCGCCTTTAATTTCATTTTCAAGCATGGTCTAGCTATGAGGTTTTCAAATTTGATGTATAGTCTTATTATGATGATAACTTCACGAGTTATAGTTAGCTGAAATCGACTAGTGTAAGTCTCAAAAGGCATCACCGTATTAGCCATATATAGTTTGCTAATCACCATGTGGGCTAGATTGGTTACGTAACCATAACTGCCCTCGGCCTATATATGATCAGGCAAATGCGGTTATGAAAGAAACACTTCTTCATAAGAATATATATATATATATAATTGTCTTAGTTCTCTTGTTTTGAGTTTGCCCCAAAAAAAAAAATTAAATTCTCTTGTCTTGACAATGACTTGAAGAGTGCAATTTGCCAACGAGTATTAGCCTGGAAAAAAACATAGGTATAAATGCAAGGACCGATATTGTACCTACCAATAATGTGAACTGTTCCCCAAGCCTTTAAATTTTGACAAAAGGCGCACTTAATAGAGCACGGGCCAAAATTAATATTATTGATTTTCTTAAAGGTCATTAATCTAGATAAAAATACGGACAGTTATTAATATGATTATATATATATATATGTAAATATTGATGTAAAATTTGAAATGCGTTCCGTAATTAAAGAAAATATATGCATGTTCTTCATAATACCGTATTTAGTAAGTTACAATGATCATCGTAACTAATCATATGTATGTGTTAATCAAAATTTTGTACTCCAAAAGTATCATACTCCATCCTATTGGTAAAATCTAATAATTGTTAAATTGAAACTATTGAACACACATGTGAATTCTTAATTAGCTTGGACTACCGTATCTTCACTATTCCTGGAGTACCAGAATTTTTTCCAATTAATATGTGAGAAGATTTCTAGTATTCTAGATTACCCGGAAATCCGGAATCTCAGAAAATATATATACATAAAAGCAGAATAGTTTCTTTTTTATCGTTTCTTACCCATGTGCTCTTCCGATCTAAATCGGGTTAAGTCATCTCAACCGTTCACTTTATCTTGTAATCTTAGCCGTTCATTTTATTATAGATTTTTATTTCTTATTTTATTTTATATTATTTATAGACATATTTGATTTAGCTTATTATTATCATTATATTTTCCAATTTTTAACCCAAACACCAAATCAGATTTCATTTTATCCAAAAATGTTTCTCTTTCTTTATTGAGATTTTCATTTCTTCTTCTAATAGAACTCACTCTATCTAAGATTTCTCAAATCTTTTTCACTTTACATTTAAACTTTCCATTTTTTATCTCGAGTAGTTTTATTTTTGATCTATTTTCTTTATTTTTTGTTTCAATTTATCTCACACTATCTAATTGCTTCCGTATTGGTTCAAGCATTCATCAATGTTAAGAAAATTCAATATGCTATCAAATCGAAAAAACTAATGGTTCAAGATCATTGGACTGATATTTATTAAATAATTAAAAAAATTAATTTTTACCAAAAATAATATGAATTAAGAGTATTCGATTTTATAATTTTTTTATCTTTATCATTTAACAAAAAGTTGAAATTTTATTTCTTTTCAAGAGTCATTTTAAATATGACTTTAGGGATAGAAAGATAATCCCACATTGGTTATTTAGTAAAAAGAATTGAGGATGTATACATATATTAAGCAACTTAGAGATGTGTTATTCATACTATGGACTTTAACTTATGAGTCTTAAGCTTCCAAAAAGTTCAAAAATTTAATGGATCATTATTTAAAAAATGTTTGTTATGAACCGGTGAACCGTATTTGTCTTTACCTCACACCATCATATTTTTTTGGGATTAGTTCCAATATTTGCAAATGTTCCGGTTATCGAATCGGAAAAGCTAAGTGTGCAAAGTTATCAAACCGATTTTAATTATATAATTGAAATAAATTAATTTTTACCTAAAATAATATGGAAAAGGAATATTCAATTTTATAATTTTTTGATATTTACCATTTAAAAAAGTTGAAAGTTTATTCTTTTCTAAGAGCCATCGAAAATGTGACTTTGGGTATGGAAAAGGAATCCCACATTAGTTATTTAGTAAAAAGAATTGAGAATGCATGTCTTTAGAGAAGCATTATTCATAGCAGGGACTCAGCCTATGCACCTTGAGCTTCTAAAAAATTAAAAATTTTAGTGGATTATTATCGGAAAAAAGTTTATTGTGAACCGATAAACCATATTCATGTTTATCTCACACCGTCGGATTATTTTTCAGACTGGTTCCAGTAATTGTCATTAAAAAATGTTGAAATTTTATTCTTTTTTTAAGCGCCATTGAAAATGTGACTCTGGGCATATAAATGGAATATCACATTAGTTATTTATTGAAAAGAATTGTGGATGTACGCCTATGTTAAGCTACTTGAAGAAGTGTTATTCATAATGGGGTCTTAGTTTAATGGCCTTGAGCTTCCAAAAAGTTTAAAATTTTAATGGATCATTATTAAAAAAAGTTTCTTGTGAACCGATAAATCATATCGTGTTTATCTCGCACCGTCGGATTGCTTTTTAGATTAATTTCAATATTTGCCAATATTTAGAAAACCGGACCGATCATTGAACCGGAAAATCTAACAGTTCAAGGCTTCAAAAGTCGAATCGGGTCGAACCGATTTTAATTAAAAACATAAAAAATAAATGCTAAAATTATAAAATTGTCAAATAATTACCAAAACACAATAAAAATGCAACTAAGTGACTTTTGCGTATTATAATTGAATTCGCACATAGATTTGTCGTTAAAAAATTAAAATTTTATTCATTTTTTAAGATCGGAAGAGCACACATTTGAGTTTAAGCGTATCAAGGAAGCCCCCACATTAGTTATTTAGTGAAAAAAATTGAGACGGTATGCCTATATTAGTTATTTGCAGAAGGGTCATGAATAATAGAGCATTAACTTATAGGCGTTGAGTTTTCAAAAAGTTCAAAATTTTAATTGATCATTATTGAAAAAAATATTGTTAACCAGTGAATCGCATCTGTGTTTATCTCACATCGATATATTGCTTTCCGGATTGATTTCAGTATTCACCCAAAAAAATATCGGTCATCGAATTGGAAAAGCTAACAGTTCAAGTTTCAAAAGGTCAAATCGAGTATAAGTGGTTTTAATTAAAAACTTAATAAATAAATGCTTAAATTTATCAAATTGTATAAAATAATTCACAAAACTCTAAAATAAAAGTGTAATTAAGTAACTTTTGGGAATTATAATTGAATTTCAATATAGATTTATCATTAAAAAATGTTAAAATTTTATTTCTTTTTTAAGAGCTATTGAAAATGTAATTTTGGGTATAGGAATGAAATCTCACATTGGTTATGTAGTGAAAAGAATTGATGATATATGTCTATATTAAGTTACTTAGAGATGAGTTATGCATAATAGAGCTTTAGTTTATGGGCCTTGAATTTTCAAAAAGTTTAAAATTTTAATGGATCATTATAAAAAAAGTTTATTGTGAACCGGTAAACCGCATCCGTATTTATCTCACAATATCGTATTGCTTTTCAGGTTGGTTTCAGTATTCGCAAATGTTCAGAAGACTAGACTAGTCATCGAATCAGAAAATCTAACGGTTTAAAGTTCAAAAGGTCGAATCAGGTTAGACCAGTTTTAATTAAAAACTTAAAAAATAAATGCTAAAATTTATAAAATTATCAAATAATTAGCAAAATTCAATAAAAGTACAAGTGAGTGACTTTTGAGCATTATAATTAAATTCTTACATGGATTCGTCATTAAAAAGTTTGAAATTTATTTATTTTTAAGAGCCATTGAACATGTGACTTTAGACATAAAAAGGGAATCTCACATTGATTATTTAGTGAAAAATTTTAAGAATGTATGTCTATATTAAGCTATAGGGAAAATGGTTATTCATAATATGACCTTAACTTAGAGCATCTTCAATGCAAACATCTAGTCTTCGGATGACGTGGATGAGAGATATAGACGCATAAATTTATAAATTTCAATTTTCTCTCTCTTCTTCCTTACCTTTTAGTCTCTTTATTTTCTATTTTTTCTTCACAAAATCTTTGAGAATGTCTAAATATATAAAGTGTCATAGATATTGTGAAGAAAATATAGAAAATAAAGAGAGAAGAAAGTAAGAAAGAAGTGAAAGAAGAGAGAGAAAATTGAAATTTGTAAATTTTATGTGTCTATATCCCTCATCCACGTCACCTCAAGACTAGACATTTGCATTGGAGATGCTCCTATAGGCCATGAGTTTCTAAAAAGTTTAAAATTTTAATTGATCATTATTGAAAAAAGTTTATTTTGAACCGGTAAATTGTATCAGTGTTTATCCTACACTGTCAGATTGGTTTTAGTATTTGCAAATATTTAGAAAATAAGACTGATCATCGAATCGGAAAAGCTAACGGTTCAAGGTTTAAAAGGTCGAATCGAAATTGAACAGGTTTTAATTGAAAACTCAAAAAATAAATGCTAAAATTTATAAAATTGTTAAATAATTAGTAAAATTCCATAATAAAAGTGCAATTAAGTGACTTTTGGACATTATAATTAAATTCTCACATAGATTTTTAATTAAAAAAGGTTGAAATTTTATTCCCCTTTTTAAGGGCAATTGATAATTTGACTTTGGGCATAGAAAGATAATCTCACATTGGTTATTTAGTGAAAAGAATTGATGGATGTATGTCTATATTAAGTTAATCGGAGATTTATAGGCCCTGAGCTTTCAAAAAATTTAAAATTTTAATAGATCATAATTGAAAAAAAACTTTATTGTGAACCTGTGAAGCGTATCGGTATGTATCTCGCAATGTCGAATTGCATTCCAGATTGGTTACCGTATTTACCAATTCCTGATTTTTCTAACTGAATTGGTCATGACGGTTAAATTTTTTAAACACTGATTAAATTATGTTAACATATTAAAATATTTAGTCTGTGAAATGTGCATATTAAAGAAAAATTAGATATCATTAATACATATTAAAAAGGTAAAAAAAACAAACGGGGCAATAGATCACACGTGCATTTTGTAGGAAAAATAGGTGTTCACTCATAGACAATTTTATATAAATATTTTGAGGGTTATAAATAGGAAATGTTTAAAAATTATGATTTATGTTAAAAATAGCAAAAAAAAACAAATGCTACTACAAATGGTGTAATACATGTATTATCATTCATCATTTATTAAAACTATATTTATCGGATGTAACATATTTTACCGTGCGTTATACATTAGAAGTCTAATACAAACTTAAAAAAATCAACCGTGCAGCCTAATACAAACTCTAAAAACTTTCTTCAATATTTTCCTTAACCTTTTTTTTTTTAATGTAGACCATTTTTTATCTTCAGTAATAGAATATAACGTATTACGGGTAGCACATATATATTTTTTTACACACACATCAATGATCAAATACTATAACTTAAAATCTTTTTTTATACAATCATGTTTAATCCTCTTGAATTATTTATATTATCTAGTATTATCATCCCGTGCAACACACAGGTGAAATAACTAGTTTATCCCAAATGGAGACTAGCAGTTGCACAGAGGAGATCCAATTAATTGATTATTTGAAATCACAGTCTATACAAGTTCTCATGTGTTTTATTTGGGTAAATTTCACAAAAGGTCACTAACCTTTGCACTTTAAATCGCTTGGTTTCCTAACCTTTTTTTAACATGTTGGGTTCTCAATATTTCATAAATACGCACAAAAAACCCCTATTAACGGAATCCATCCAAAATTCCGTTAAACTGTTGACCAAATTAACTTTATATCTTTATATCATTTAAATTTTAAAAAAAATAATTTAAAAATTTAATAAAAATGGAAAACCAAAAAAAAAAACTTTTGGGGGGGGGAGTGGGGAGCTGCCGTTTCCAACCGCTTTCAACTGCCAAAAATGGCGGTAAACTAAGATGCCAGAAATGTGCTGCAATTTCTGGCAGCTGAGAAAAAAAGGGGGTGTCTCTCTCCTCTCCCATTTTCTATAGATTCCGGTAACAGAAAAATAAGGAGAGACTTCCCCCTTCACTGCCATTTCTAGCTGCCGGAAATGGCAGTGAAGGAGGAGAGCCTCCCTCCCTTTTTTTCTGCCGAAAGCAAACTTTACTGTCATTTTCGGCAGCTTGGTTTGCTGCAAGCTGTCGAAAACGGCAGAATATAGGGGGGAGACTCCCCTTTTTTTTGTTGGAAATGGCAGCAAACTTTGCTGCCATTTCCGGTAGCTTAGTTTGCTACCATTTTTGGTAGCTCCCCTCCCCCCATCCCAAGCTTTTTTTTTTAATTTTTAAATTCTTTTTTTTTAAATTTAAATAATGCAAAGGTATAAAGGTAATTTGGTCATCAATTTAACAGAATTTTGAATGGATTCTGTTAGTAGGGCCCTTTTGTGTGTATTTATAAAAGGTCGAGGACCCAGAGCGCTAAAAAAAGTTAAGGACTTAGGCGATTCAAAGTGCAAATGTTGGAGACCTTTTGTGAAATTTACCCTTTTTATTTACCTGAATTATACCGAGTCTCCGAATTCTTGTCGTAATGAAATTTTTTAGTAACTTCCCTCCCAGCCCAACCCCAACCGCAAAAACCATCAACTATTTGCTAATTTAGAGGAAAAAAGTCCAGTACTCTGTGGAGTACTGAACTCGGTACTCTTGACCAACCAAGGATCTGTATGTGGATTTAATGAACAAAATTTGTTATTTAATTTGAGCACTGAATCTCACATGTTAGTCTCTGATTAGTCAAGAGCACCGAGTGACTAGTTTTAAGCATGTGATTTGATTTCAATTGAGAATCAACTAGTGTGGGTTTAGTCTTATTAATTAATTAATTTGACAATGTTTAATTAATAAAGTAATGATAAATAA
Source organism: Nyctanthes arbor-tristis (assembly GCA_963692815.1). Taxonomy (NCBI): domain Eukaryota; kingdom Viridiplantae; phylum Streptophyta; class Magnoliopsida; order Lamiales; family Oleaceae; genus Nyctanthes; species Nyctanthes arbor-tristis. The sequence continues at coordinate 11,382 of CAVNYN010275101.1, forward strand.
AAATGGAATTACCATTTTCATGGATAGAATTGATCAAAATTTTAATCTAAAAATAATCAGGATTTACTAGAATTTGTTTTTTTAAGTGTGGATATTGATTATTTAATTTTTAATTTTAAAAGAAAAAGAAAAATAAATTGAATTTAGTAAATTGTTGGGACGAAGTTGAAGTAAATTAGGAAGTTATAAATATAATTTGGACTCAATTGAATAAAATATGAAAGTTTGGATTATTGATGAAATATGTAAACAAATAAAACTAAGGAGGTAGTATTTAATTGAAACTTTTAAAGATTTTTTTAAGTATTAGACTTCTACAAATTTTATGGGATTTTACCGGATTTATTGAGAGTCCAGGATTATTTATCTGGACTTTTCTAGACTTTCATAAAAAAATATTTTCCTAGACTTTCACAGACTTTGTAAGACTTTTTCAAATTTTCTTACAATCATTTTTTTCTAATTGTACAAATTATAATATTATCGTAAACATTTTTTTTTTGTAAATATCTGTAAATTTTTTATTAGAAAAATTTTGTAAATACATGAAGTTAATAAATTAATAATAATTAGAAAAACAAATCACCAATTATTCTTATTAGAGTTTAGAAAAAAGAATTTCACATAATGACATTGTAAATAATGTATAAAACAAATTTTTTATTGACGTTGAATTGCATATATTGTAACTAGAAAAAAATTATAATTAATAATTAATAATATATATCAGAATATGGTTGAACAATTATTAATTTCAAGATAATTAATACCAATTGTTAACATGGATGCAAATTGCAAAGTGAACAATTGTTAATTCCAACGCAGAAAGTTAATTCCAAGATAATACATACTAGAAAAAAATTCTAATTAATAATTGTTAATAATACTTACAGTTCGTTTTCTCCACTTTCATGGCATTTTTCCCTTTTTCACAGCACATTCAATAATCTTATGTATGTAGAAAGGATTTGTGGTGGGATTTGCTATTTATATTGTCCACTAAAAGTCTCAAAAAGTTCAAAAAATAGTGAAATCTCATAAAGTCTTAGACAAATTGAATATCTCATGGCTTTTTAAGACTTTTAAAAAGTCTCAATTAAATACCTCAAAACTTTTAAGGAGTCTTAAAAAGTCTTAATTAAATATTTCAAGATTTTTTTATTACAAGGGGGATAAAGGGGAGGGGGACTCAGGGGGATTTGAACTGGGTAAAGCCTGGTAAGGGGTAAGCTCTTTTCCACTTGGGCTACCCCTTGATCCCTAAATATATCAAGATTTGTAGAGAATTAAAAAGTCTTTAAACGTCTTAATTGAATACATCTTGCTAAAATTTTTATCTATAAATTTTCAGACCTATAACAAATGTATATTAATAATTTGCTTTTGAAAGTTAGCTCTTATTAAATTTCAAGTTGAGATCTTCAGTTTGATATTTATATTGGAAATACTTTTTCTACTTTTGTTATTATTAATACATGGAAATATCCACCCACTCAATATCCAATAAGAAAATGCCAACTAGACTTGAGACTGGACCCAACCTAGATAAATAGCACTTAAAATAATAAATTAAAATATTTTCCCTCATTCGCATTTATTTATATATAATACAAATATATATATATATCTATTTCTTTTTCTTTTGATGTGATTTAAACTCAAAACTTCCTATTTGAAATCTAAGTATTTGACTACTACACAACAATTTGAACCTATATTAGTAATAATAATGATATCAATATTTAGGGGAAAATGAACATTTGTTTCTCCAGAAAGGTTGTGGGTAAATTTGGCCCAAATCACATTTGGATTTTAGCACAGGCCCTAAGTAGGGGGCCACAAACTTCCGTGAGAACTTAACAAATCCAATGGCCCAATAGTTAAATATGAAAGTAGGGGTCCGCTCAGATTTTTTGGGATTTATATCCTCTTGATTTATAATAAAATTCTGGTACTCCAAGACTCGAGTAGAATGCAACAGAATCTAGATACTAAGAATCGAATTAAGTTTTATTTAAAAAAATTGAATTTGGAAAATTTTTTTTAAAGATTAATCCTAAAAGTAAATGAAATTTTAGCCGGTATGTAAGGTGTGATTAAACAGTAAAATGAAGTTTGATGATTTAAGAGTTAGATAAATGAAGCCAAAACATAAAAGATGTGCTATGGGATAAGGTTATCTAGGACAAAATTGTAGTTCTACTAGGATTAGAATTATTATTTTGTCTAAACTTTAATTTGTATTAATTTTCTCATTTTAGTAGGATTTTTGTTTCATTTGCTTGCTTTCTAAGACATACAAAATTAGGTAGTATATTGCGTCAACCTATGTACAATTTTGATAATTCTATTATTCGGTTATTAATAAAGAAATTTTGAGTTTTACTCAATTTCCTAGTGGATTCCAAGTTTATTATTCTTGCAAGGTTTTCGCTTGAATCCTATTTCTTGGCGGATTCCAAGTTTATTATTCTCACAAAGTTTTCTTTCTTGAATCTTATTTTGTGCTGTTTTCTCGCCCTAATTATTTTACATTATTCTACAACAATTAATAAACCCCATCTAAATAGTTTTTAGTGTTATTCTACAACCCTCTTACATAAACTCTTATATTAACGAGATACTTGATAATGTATTATCTACCATGAGCATGTCTTAAATGGCCACTGTGAGCATTTGAAGAGTTCAGAAATTGACATCTGTATTAATTAGTTCTCCATAAACTATTAAAAGCCGGGTAAAATATTCAAGTTAATCCAACAAAAATATCAGTCCGCCTGGACAATTTAATAATCCTTGTGAATATGTTGTCAAAGAAGGTAGAATAATACTTTTTATTATATTTATTATTTATACCGTGCGCCAACAAATTTGTTGAGACTTCGAATAAAGAAAGACAAAGGACACAAAGGATGTTTGTGTATATCAAGTAAGTCGATTATTAAAAATACACATCCTAAGCAACATATACACATAGGAAATCAAGAAATGAAAATAAGCGCTGAAGTAGAAAATGAAAGCAATAATTGTAAACCCAGTGTATACCTCTACCTCCGGTATACTTCTAGCATCTACTCAAGCCAACGACAACCTTACGACACACGATCAAGGGTATCCTCGTTTCCATGCGTTGTCTTCCCGATTGTTTCTAAACGCGCAGCATCCAACAGAGTAGACGATTATGAGAAAGACGAGGAATATGATGTTCACAACAGCAACCTTCTTCCAGTCACTCTTGATGTTATCCAGCAATCCAGCCTTGCATGAATCGCAGCCGTAGCACAAAACATTAGGATCGTTTCCCCACTTCCTGCAGTCTGGATTATTCAAGATCGATTGTGGGGTTCTAGTCCAGTTTGTTGGCCTAACATACTCGAAGTTGCAGTCGTTTGATGGCTTACAGCAACCAGACTGTGGAAATGATAGAAGAAGTAAGTTCAATGGAAAAGTTGGGATACCAAATATATAAAAGAAACACAACGTGAGGCTATCAGATGACTTAAAGAAACTGGATGAACAAAGAAAAGATTGCTGGCTTATAAGTGCTGCTTCAACTGGAGTCCTGTTTCATAATATAAAGGCTTATAGATATGGAGTGCTTCTGCAGATATCAGAAGCCTGTATTCAGAATACAGAAATACAAAGACAGGCATCGATATTATGCCAAGTAACGGGATGAGGTAGAATTGATGAATAAGATTCAAGCAAGAAACCTACTTACTATATAAACTAATCCAAAACCCTCTGCAACACATCAATTACAAGCCCCAAATATAATAAGCAGTTTTCAGAACATGCTGAATCCAATTGTTAAAATTCAATTAAACACACACAAAAAGGGTTCCCTTTTATTGTGTTTTCATGAACTTAGTGCAATTGGATCGTGCTGCAAGACAGAAAAACCAAACAGCCAAACAGGATTTACTTTGAAATAATAGACAAATTATTGACAAAGAAATAGATACAAGGAGAAAATAATATGCGAGAAATCAACCTTAAGAATCACTCAGCACAATCCTATGGAATGAGTAGTACTTGAACTGTTAAACACAAAAAGAATGATATACTTCCTTTTTCCAATCAAAAGGAGAAAGTCTTTTCACAATATCAAAGTCAAACAAGGTTAAAGTGGCCCAACTTTTTAAAGACTCTAATAACAGTTAAAAGGTTTAAACTTATACCTGAAGAGAGGAGAGGTGTTCCTTGTAAAAATCATCAGCCTTGGTGGATGAGCCATCATCAACAAGCCTCTTGCAGATCTTACTGTCCTGCAAACAGCTCTTGATTTTGTTCCAATTCTTGTGATTATTGACCCTTTTCTGCAACCAATTGGAGTAATCCCCAAGCCGGTATTCCTTATACCCTTTACCAGACAGCGCCTCTCCGGCCCCTTTATTTGTCACCACGAAAGCAAATATTGTGAAGCAGAAGAGCAACACAATCAACAAGAACATGACAACAAGATAAACCCACAAAAGCCATGTCACTCTACAGCATGAACCCACCAAACCCGCCAACGAAACCAGAAGAATAAACACACCCAAAGCAATAACGGGTTTGTCCAGAAACCGCTCGCACTCTGTGTTGGCTTGTTTTGAAAGCCATATCCCCCCTCCTATAATGGGAATTGAAAGCAAAAGTGTGATTAAATTGAGAATGCCCACCAAATTATTACTCACACGCACCATGTTTAGATATCTTGCTATATCAGATTTCTCAAGAAAGTACTCTTGATTCAATGTAGGAGTAGGACGGTTACTAATGAAGAACCAAAAAATTCAAGAATTCAACAGAATTCAAGAGAACGGAGATATTAAGGAAGTGGGGACTAGAATTAGATGGAGAAGGTGAGACTTTTGTGCTGATGTATATATGCATACGATTGTGTTCTATATATATATATATATATATATATTGGGGGGTTGGGTTTAAGAAGATTCAAAGCAATGAGACGAAGAAGAAACCGACTAGAGATGACGCGTGGGACGTGGCAAGGCACCGGATTTGACTCTTGGCGAATAAGAGTTCTGTTGAAAAGTCTACTTGCTTTTTGATTGGATAATAACAGAGTAACTTTCGGGACCCATAAGAAGTTTGCGTAACGGTCACAAGACTTGGATAATTGTCATTTTTTATGGCGTTAGTTTTTGGAGGGTATTTATTTATTTTATTTATTTTATGAATTTATTTTTTCTGAAAGATATTTTATGAATTTATCGGTATATATTATTTTCTCTGTGTAGTTATTAATTATGAACGGACTTTTGTATTAATTTGACTTTTAATGAGTTTAGCATTTACTTGATTCCATCTTTAAATACACTGGAGGAGGCGGAGGCTATTAGAACATCTATATTTATAGTGTTAAAATTAATTATTTATATAAGTAAAAAAATAGAGTTTTTAGTGATTGTTAAATGACATCTAAGTAAGTTAAATTTAACTATTAATTTGTGTCACATTAGTAATTCTAACTAAAAGTGTTAAATTTAATAATCAGTTCAATATTTAAACTTAAATGGTTGATCAATCCCAATGTAAGTAAATAAAAAGGAGAAATAATATCACATAAATATTGGAAATTAAGGCAAATTCCCCGATTACGTCCACATGACCGTTATTCAAGAAATTTAATCGAGACAAGGAAAAATAAAAGAACGAAGACAAATTTATGGACTGTCAAAATTTTTCACTATATGATTAAAGTCGCTACAACCATATAGAATTTTGACTCGCCAAAAACACTTCCTCCAAGTATAACAAGAAAAATATAACAAGTTTTACAGCATCTACCAATTTCTACCATTTGCCCAACCTGTGAAGAATTAAAGAAATCACAATACGCTAGGCTACTATTTTTTTCACAAGACTCTCTGACCCGACCCAAGTGGCACCCCGAGTTTTACCACACCTAATTTTCTACCTTTTGAACAAATTACAAAGAGTTACAAGAAAACTCTTCAAGGTGCTAGACTCACTAATTTTTCTCTCAACTCACTTGTACCACTTGTACATAAAAGAAGAGGAAAACACATATATTTATAGGTTTCGTTGACTTGGAGGACAAGACAATTCCTTCTATAATTTGGATTCCTTTTCCTCTTAGAATTCTTCTTCTTTCCTTTTTTTTTTGCCTTTTCAACTTTGGATTATTTTTTGCAATAAACCCAACAATAAAGTGTGCAGTTTATTGTTAACTTTGACAATATAACTAACAACCTATTAAATTATAAATGCTTTTAGTAACTACTTTAACACGATTACTATAGGTTATTTTTTGAGTTGTTAACTAATAAATCTACTAACAACCTACTTTATTATTACTAATATAAATGCTGTTAGAGGGTGGGTCATATAACACGTGGATTAAGCCTTTATATATATATATATATATATATAGACACACACACACATGGTTAAAAAAAAATTGCAATCTGGGGGGCACGGACCCACTGGCCACCATGGCCCCTTAGGTCCGCCAATGCTTAGATACATGTATGAGCACTACATAAAATGATTTTACATGTCGTGCGTACATACACCTACGTAAGACGTGAGTGTCACAACACTTGCTGTAACTGTCAGAAAACTCATTTCTATTATATATATATATATATATATGATGAGAGATTATTAAGAACCTACATATGGATTCTTTCGTATTTATAGAGACTTTTGAGCCGGTTGAATTATCCTTTTACGTATGGGTGTGTGTATTGTTAAGCAAATTTCACACGATGAATCGTTATGCAAAGGCTAAGACTTATTGTGTAATCAGTTACTCAATATTCATATTATTTGAAAATTGTTTGAAAAAATGTATTACCATGTCTAGAATAAATAGAATTATTATTTTGTTTTCCGTTGAAAATATCATATATCCTTGCACCGCATGAATATCAAAATTGTTGAATGAATGAAATATATAGAGAGGAAGAGAACTAACTATTAAGAAATCAGCTATTTATTTTAATCTACTCAATTCTAGTAAAATACTGCTATATCACACTTACCTTACCATTAAAAGACATAATCAAACTCACGTCATAACTTAGAATAATATTTAAATTTATGTAGTGTAATAATAATTGTAGCTCATGCCAATAGATTATTGTGTTATACCATCATCAGATCAATCCGGTTTTAAAACCAACCGTCTACAATCTTGACGGAATAGTTTAACTTTCGCTAACGTTGAACTGTAGATGCGGCAGTGGGCACGGAATTAGTGGGTCAACTGCTTATTAATTTTAAATTTCTATTGCTTAAAAGTTTTGGACTAGGTTAACAACGCGTAACGTATCCGTTATGATGACGACCTTTTTTCCCCGTAAGATTAATGTTCAATCTTTAGTCAATCATTAGCACACTGTTCTTTCTTGCTAGTTTCCAAAACTTGACAAAGCTTGAAACATTCAGGCAACACAAGTATGGTAATAATATAAAACGTGTTATTAACACACCTGTCGTAATGGTACGAGATGCTTGGGCTACCTCAAAACCATTTTCAAATTCTTGTTTTGGGAGGTCAAGATCGATGTGATTTTAGTGATTATGCCCATATCATTCTTCACTTATTGATTCTTTCCACAGATGCCCTAGATTGGAAATCATTTAAAAATAATAATAATAAAATTCTAGTAACTAGAATCATAAGATTCGCAGAAAAATTTCTCATAAGATTCGAGCCAAGAAGATTATTTCATATTGATTGGAGCAAATAGATGTACCAAATAAATAGAATTGGAAGCTATATATAGGGAATTGATATACTAGAAAATTTTTCCTATCTCAAGTAGAACTTTTATACAAGGGTAAGAAAGAACACGGTCAGTTAGAATCCTTTGACTTCATTTAGGAGACGAGAAATTAGAAATTCAATCAATCCAATAAGTCCAACCATGAAGAGTTGATTCTACAATCTGCTTTACTCCTTGCCATAGCAACCAAAAATGGGAAGCAATAGAAAGAGGATAACTGCCGCATTTTCATATCATAACCAAACAACTTGAGTGTTAGCGATTTGGCTTCCATTGTTGAGAAGACAGTCATCGTACCTAAAGGACCAGTCATAGCAAAACTCTGCCCCGATGGACAAAGTCAAGAAGTGACACATAGAATCCAATTTATTATTAAATTTAGGCTCCTGAACACACGTGTGGGCTCATGATGGGCCAGGACTTCTGTATTTTCAATACTCCTAAAGTACCATATTCTTTTCCAATCAGTCAAGCCACGTGAACGAACCACAAATAAGATGAACATTGACAACCCTACAATTGTTGTCATGCAAATTTATCTTCCCACCAAATGTTAGCATTCACCCTTCTTGATAGTAAACCTTTGTTTACTTCAAGTCTTTAGGTTTTCTGGCATTGGCCACTATTTTCCTCCATTGTTGTTGATGCTAAAATCTGTCTTGACTCAATAAACGAATTTATTTACACGGGAAGCTAACGATTGAATCTATTTGTGCAATAAATGAAGAATTTGTGATGTTGTTGGTGGTTTGTAAAGTAAATGCTTAGAAGACAAGAATATTGCAAATGAGGGGAGAATCTTTTATTATGTGGGATCTTCTCCTATTTATAGTGTGCAAATTAATATTTAATGATTACATGTTTTAAATGTTTGACCAATGAGAGACATTCTAAGCACACTTAGCTGGAGCTTGTGTCAGACTTTTTGACCAAATGCAAGATAGTTGCTACATGGGAAAGACAAACACTAACTTTATATTAAATGCGGCTGTCACATCAGCTCTTAAATAATAAGGCATGCAAGTTGGCTTGCAAGTTGCACTA
>CAVNYN010275102.1:0-16404 GCA_963692815.1 Nyctanthes arbor-tristis
TTAATTGTGTTAAATCAAGTTGTTAATAAAATTATTAATTAACAATTCAAAAATGTAATGTAACTACATTGGTGATGTTAATAAAGTTGTTAAAAAAAACTTTTTTATTAAAGTTAAAAATAATTTTAACACGTATATATAGCCAATCATCTTTATTCTTTTTATATATTGGTTATAAGTGAATTAATTTAGATATATATGGCTAACTTTTAACTTAAAATTAGACGGTAAGGGTGTGTTTGATTGCAAGAATTTTCCTTGAAAAATGTCGATTTTTCACTTAAATTCTCATTTTAGCAGTGTTTGATTGGTCTTTTTTCCCTGGAAAATGTTTTCATACTTTTGGTCACGTGACCATATTTTCTTTGAAAACAAGAAAATATTTGAGGGGGTAGGTTTTTTGTTTTCCAGAGAATTGGAATTCCATATATTGCCTGATATTGAGCTTTTTTTTTTAATTTAAAAAATATAAATAAATTGCATTACAAACTTCAGAAAAAAATGTTGGTTTGCCATTTTATTTAATTAGTAGCTTGCATATAGTCATTAGCTATCTAGTAAGTTGCAAATTTTTTCGTTGGTATTCTATAATTTCTCCTTTTATTCTTATTATTTTTTTTAGGATTTATGTTACATAAAATTTCTTACTAATGTTAACAAATATAAGACCGTATGAGCATTTTACAATTTCTAATTATCGGGACAATGGGTCGCGATCCCGCGAGGGTGAGTTAACCCCAAAAATCCGTCCTCAATTTGAATTGCAGGCTGTAACTCGCCTGCGGGGTTTATTAGTTTTTTAAGTAAGAATGTAAATCAATAAGAAATTTCCTTACCTGTCCAATTTCCGTTCAAATTCATAACTTTATTTTATCTTCTTCATATTCACGTGCACCAATAATACCGCCTGTAAGTTGATGAAAAACTCTCGTAATATTAATAAGGTTCAAATTTTAGTATATTCGAGATGCCAGTTATCACCACTTGAGTGAAAGTCCAATTAGACGGAATGACAAGTCTGGTAGATCAATCATTTTAAGGCTAAGACATTGAAAAAGTACAATTTATATAGAAAACCTCATAATTCATGTGAAAAAAATATAACGGCTATCAAATAATTGTTCAAAAAGAAAATAACAAAATTTGGGAAGAAAAGGATTATTTTCACGGAAAATAATAGCTATCAAACACTAAAAGATGAAAAATAACTACAATTTCTAAGTGGAAAATTAACTTAATCAAACACGTTTAATTGACATTTTCCAGGAAAATTAATTCTAGGGAACTCAATTGCCTATAATTCATTTTCCTTTTATGCATTTTCTACGCTTGCAATGAAACAGTACCTAGTAGTTAAATTTAACATCATCAATGTGTTAAAAATCAATAGTGAAACTTATCATGCTTACATGACATTTAGAAATTACTAAAACTCTATTTTATCCCCTATGTAAATAGTTAAACTTAACAATACCAATGTTGATACTTTGATACGGATAACTTATGTTTACAATATTTTTAGGCCAAAACTGCTAAACGCACAAATTATATAAATGCTTATGTTATATTCATTAGGTGCTAATCGGCAATGTTTGTCGTTATCCCTTAAGATTTTGTGATTTCCTCCTGTAATCGTTAGTTTGGCACAACCTACTCTCTCTAGCTGAACAGACTACAAAACCATAAATAACCCCCCAAAAAAAAAAAAAAAGAAAAAAACCCTGAAAAAGCTCCCGTCCTACTTTACAATCTCATTGAACTCTAGATCAAATTTGATTGATTTCCCCTACAATCTTCTTGTAATTAAAAAATAAAAAATAAAACTCCCAAGAGCTTTATAATACTAAATTGATTGATAATTTACCCTATTTTTCATAAAAAATTTTGCAAAGACTGCTTGCAAATATAGGACGGAAGGGATTGTTATATTCCTCTTGATTTCCTTTTGTTTTTCATTTTTTTTCCCCCTAAATTTTATTTTATTCACTAAAAATCTAAAAAGCTCATTATAGTTCTTTTCTACAGACGGGACGAGACTACTGAGCTCTGCAAAGTGCAAACTCTCATGTCATCGACGCTCAGATTTCAATTATCCTCGCGTATTATCAATTATGTGCGCCCTCTTCCTTCTACTCGCCTGGTATTAGTCTTTGAATGCTTCAGTTTTCTGTAGTATTAGAAATATCGGGATTAATTGCGTAGTGAATTCAAGGTTAATAACTTTTCCCTCTGTGGGTGAAAGGCAAGTGCCAATCCCGTGCTAGTTTCCCCTCGATTGTGCAGAATGATGGGCATACGGCATTTTGCGAATAAACACGTGCTTCGGTTGTGTCCCGTCGGGGCAGACAACATTAATGTAAGTTTTTGTTTTTGTTAATTCGATTTTTTTTTTTTTTTTGGCCTTTTGTTTACTTTATGAGCTTAACAAATGCCAATGCCCATTGTTGAATGCCGGTATTTGAGTGCTTGTTTGATTCTCATTAGTCTGCTAAATGCAAATTGAAGTGGACCCGTGAATTTGTTGGTTGTTGGGCGTCTGTATATGGACTCTCCATCTCCATTTAAGTTTTGAATGTCTAGAATTAATGATGTTATTGTAGCAAACTTTCATAGTTCTTCTATATTTTCCATGTTTGGCATGTTCTGTTGCGTTGGTGGCACTTGAAACCCCAAAAATGTTACCTATAGACTAGGACTGGGCTAAGAGATATTTGCCAACTCTCCTTACTCGTACCCAGAACCTGATCATGCACATTTTCCTGCTTCCTAATATTGGTGATGGAGAAAAAGAAAACCTATAAATGCCTCCCTTTTTCTTTCTTTTGGACTCACAAAGTACTTCTTGGTAACCCTCTACAGTTAAGGGTAGTTTTAGATCCACGTGATTCTAATAATAAGTTTATCTTAGAACAGGATAAGGTAGTCAGCACAATGTAGTATAAAGGGGTATAATGCAGTTAATCAACAGATATTTACATTACAAACTTTACAAATTTAATTTATAGCCATGATTTTACCATGCTTTTGGAACTATTATTGATACTCCATCAAATTGGAGGATTGTGGATCGTGGTGTTTAGAAGTCCTTAAATGTTACCTTGTGTTTGTATTGTGGCTTTCCCTAGCACTTTTTGTCTTCTTATTTATCTGTCAGCGAATGGCAGGTCCATGAATCAGCGGATAATGATCACAGCCATGTCGAGAAGCCAGGTACCAATATCTTATATATAGCACTAATATATCTTATATATAGCACTAATTGAAGAGTTTTCTCATTTTACAGCACTAATTGAATTGCTAGGCCTACTTTGTGTATTTTACAAATGAACTTTACAGGGTTATGGTTCCTGAAAGTTACTAAACTCTTGTGTGCTAGGTCCAATGGGAGAGGATGAAAGTCATCAAGCACGCTCACCTAAAGAGTACTTTCGACTTGCCTGTGCAAAGTTTTCAATCATTAGCAATGACTAATTATACTTTATAAGGTGTTTGTTATTGTCTTAATGGCAAGTTGAAATATTTTGTTCTTCTCAAGCTTCCCATTTTGGGATTGTGTAATGATATATTGGATTATTGGATCTAAACTGGTCTCTCTTAGAAAGTTGCAATGCAGCTTACATCATTTTCTTTTAACAGACTGTTGTTGGGGTAAGCGTTGAACTTACTTCATGGTGATAATTCCTGTAACTTAAACATGAATGTCTTTAACCTTCCTCCTATGTTCATATTCAAGACACTGAGGCATTTAGTCTTTTATTTCTAAACTATTTGATCACCAGAGTAACAAATTATTTTTTGTGCATTTTACATTTTTATGCTCAGAAATGTTTTATGAGAAGCACAAAGGTGCCTCATCTATTCCTAATGTTGTAATTTTATAATAATTTCATAACTTCTCAGGATTTTGAAGAGACTGAAGAGATATGGTATCTCAGGAATTTTGTCTTACGGCCTACTAAATACTGCTTACTATCTTACTACTTTTCTTGTGGTGTGGTGAGTATTTTAGTTTGGATCCCAGAACCAATGAGAAAACAGAAACATATGGTGTCTCATATTAGCAGAAGTTTCTTATCTGGAAATCAGGATGTTCTCGTTTTCAATTTTATAGGTTTTATGTTGCTCCAGCACCTGCGAGGATGGGTTATTTGGCAGCCGTTGAAAGGTAGAAATTTGTTTATAATTGATTCTTAGGGTCCCAGTAATATGAAAATCTAATTGCAGGTTTCTGAAAGTAATGGCCATGGTTTGGGCTGGAAGCCAGGTCACTAAGCTTGCTAGGGCTGCAGGGTGAGCAGCCTAACCTCGCTTTTATATTCTTTAGATGGTTGATCATAATGTCGTCATACCTCTTACCTCTAGTATCTTTTTGTTCTGCACCTCCCCCGATAACATATGGAAAAAATAAATGAACGTGAGAGCATGCTGTTCACTATCTTTTTTCATAACAATTAATGGAATTTTGCAGTCAGATTTAAAAAGGGAAAAAAAAAGGCCCCGTTTTTAGTTTAACCTTTCAATTATTTATTAGAAAACTGACTTTGTGGGCTTCTTCCTTGGTAGGGCTTTGGCGCTTGCTCCTCTTGTTGATAGAGGATTATCATGGTTCACTGTGAAGTTCAACTTTGAGTCCCAAGGGAAGGTATGTGAAGATATGAACCATAAATTATTGGGTTTTTCACGTTGATAACTTTATTCATTAACCTGGGGTTGTATTACGGTTTCTCCAGGCATTCATGGCAATTGCTGGGTTGTGTTTTGGCTTGGCATTTATGCTATTTCTTGTGGTGACCTTTCTTTGCGCATAAATTTTTCCTCTTTCTCACTCTCTGGTGTTCGTGTCATCATTTTCCTGTGAGAGGTAAATGCTAAAATGATGTTCAAAATTGTTGCTCTTTCGGCGTTTTAGGTAAATATTGGGTTCACACCATTCTTTTGATCATGCTTTTGTTTGTAGAATGTAAGGGACACAGTTTGATAACGTTATATTTCATCACAGTAGCTAACCAATATCTTAATTTCTGACAGTAGTAGCATGTAAATCCGTGTATACAAAAGCAACATTAACTGGTACCAAAATTCTTGGCCTGTCAATCAAAAGGAGGATTTTACGCTGATAGAAGTGACTTCCTTTGTTTAAGCAGGATCAATTAAGTTGAATTACCTTAGAAACTGGCTACCTTGTGGCGATGAGGTAGCCATGCATATCTGACTGACTTAATAAAATTAATTATCTTTTTTCTCATAAGGTTGCAAAATTCAGGTTTAAAAATTGTATTTCTCATGTTAGGAGGGAGAGAACCCCCCCTTTCTCCGCCGACTTTGTTGTACAATGTATTCTCAACGATTTGAAGTAAAGATGCTATCATAAGACAATTTAAAATAGTCTGATCAATTTCAATTATGAAAATATAGAAATAGAACAATAGCATAGGCTGTAATGATCGAATCAATATGCAAACACAACCATAGTAGTTAGTAGAATTTAAGAGGATGTATAATTAGGATGTATAATTTTCTCGTTATCTTCTTGATGTATAATGGCAAACATAGTCTATAGTATGAAGTCTTTCTGGCACTCAGGTGAGTGTGTCATAACCCAGTATGGTTGCATGTATGCACGCCACATTGTTGGTCACTTTCACGTGGCGTGCATACAAGGAGAAAAGAATTGATCTTTTGTTATAATAATTGTATTTGGATAAAGAAAGAGATAAAACATGTGACAAAAAAGACATGTGACCCATGCTATTACCATTGATGTAAAGGTTATATAATGTGTTGAAAACATGATGTTGTCATATGTCAGTTTTATTAAATCGGACTGACCTGACCCAGTTCGGGTCTGTTTGGGTCGGTTTTTGGCGCTGGTGGGTTGGGTTGCGGGTTTCAACCGGCCAAACCGAACTGATTCGGTTCGGTTCGCGAGTTTGGCTGGTCAAAACTGAACCGAACCTGTTCGGTTTAACTGGGTTGGAACCTATTTATTATTATTATTATTTTTTACATTTTCCCCCTTTAAGACTCGTTTTGGTCTAGTCGTCCAGCCTTAATGCCTTATTTTCACAATACATATCAAACACTCAGATCCCTAAAATATCAATTCAGATTTTGCTCCTAACAATTCAAATCCGCCCACAAAAATTTGAAACCCTAATTTTGCTCCCTCTGCCGCCGCCCCCATTTTTCCCTAAAATATCAAAGATTCAAAGTAACAAGCTAGATTCCAATTCAAAATCAAAATATCAATCTCAACTTGAAACCCTAAAATCTAAATTAACTTTGTTGGCTGCTCCGTTCTTCTCCTTTTCGTTGAACCACCGCCACCGCTTCCTTGTTCTTCCATCCCGTCGGACCGCTGCTGCTTTTGCTTCATTTTCCATTGCTCTGCTGCTGCTGCTCTGGCGCCCCTGCTCCACCGCCGCTTCTACCTGAGAGAGAGATCAACATTGGCTGCTTTGTGAATCGAGAGACGCTAATCTTGGCTGCTTCAATTTAGACTTAGGTTTTTTTGTTCTTTGTGGGCTCTAAAATTTGGGCCTATAAAAAGAGAGAACTTGGGCCAATTTAAGCTAAATAATAATAATAATAATAATAATAATAATGTTCAACCCGAAGACCGATCCCCACCCAAACCGACCATTGCGGGTCAGTTTGGGTCAGATTGAATGGCCCGTCGGGCAGGTCTCGGTTTGCAATAAGGCAAACCCTCTCTAGTCCAGTCAGTCTCGGGTTCGGGCCTAACCCGACGCGACTGACCCGATGTCTAGGCACACCCTATTTTAACAAAAAAATATTTTTTGATCATATAAATAATTAAAAAAATTAATATACAAATTAGTATTAATATAAATTTTCAGTACACCTCGATATCGATGGTTGACTCCACCCCTGATTATACTGACGAGAATTGGCAATGGGGTTTTTGTGATTTTTCCCACGTCGTCAACATCTTCAGTTATAATACATTGCATAAGCAATAATAAATTATTAATACAAAAACTGTGCAATAAGAGAAATGTAATTTGTACATAAATTTTGTACAAAATTTGTACACACATTTCACGTACTTATTTAAATGTTCTTTAGAGCTTTTTTAAAATGATAACTTGTGAGAGAGTGTCTAAATTTAAGAGGGTAAATATTTGAAAATTATCTATTGCCATACCCCGCGCGAGTTTGACCTTTAAAACAAAATGAAATTTTAATTTCAAATTGGGAAATCGAACCCCCTCCCCTCCAATTCTAGACCCCAGTACCCAAATCCCTCTTCAAGCTTGACGAATCGCTCCATCAACTAGCAGATCGGATCTTTTTCGGCAAGAAGACGGAGTATCAGAGATTTCACGTGGCAACGCGCTCTAGCATTGTCAATTGGAGAAAAAATTTGTTATCCTCTGTAGGAGCAGCTCTCGAACCTAACCCAAGTACCCATATGTTTGCTGAAGGACCCTATTCCTTCCCGGTGACCATCTCAGGCGACATATACATCGATGTACCCCTCAAGTCACACCCAAAATTCCTTTATGTTTTTCTCCCAACTCTCTTTCGCCAAAATTTGCTACGAATAACTTAATTCATCACCCACTATGGTTCCTGGAGATGACACCGGCGTTGATCGAACTAGGTAGTAGCCTTAGAGTCGCCGACGATTTGGGGGACGGGGGGTTGGTTCTGCTAGATTTTTATTAGGGGATGGGGTCTTTTTTTCTTGGGGATTTTAACTTGGGAAATCTTATCTACTCTGCAGATTATTTATTAGGAAAATCTGATCCGTAGATTTTTATCACTCACCAATTTTTATCAAGGAGTTTGTTAGAATCTAATCTCCCAGTTGAATTGAAAAATTTTAGGGGGACATGAAAACGAGACATTCTTATGTGGCACACTTGTATTGGATGATGAAAAAGTAGTTATGTAATCATCACTCAATGAATGTATTCCACATAAGAATGTCACTTAATAATGTCAACTTTTCATATCCTCCTAAAATTGCTCAATTGAATTTTGTTGGTTTTTTTTTTAATTAATTAAAAAGCCAGCATGGCAAGCGCTTAGCCCGCCACTTCAGAGTCTAGGGTGGGTAGGCTCTGGCCGTGGAAAAGAATTGGTAAGTATTAGCACTCCTTGTACAATGAAGGAGAGGAAAAACCTCTCTTCTTGACTAGCAAGTAATGAGCTATTTTTGGAAATATTTGTTTTGTATAAAAAAAAAGAAAAAAAAAAATTGGAGACCCGCCAATTCTTCTATCTAGAAATGACAATGTGGTGGGTTTGTGGCGGGTGTGCCCTCTCCCGCTCCCACCCAGTAAAGAAAACCCCCACCTCGTAACCGATTGAATGGGGTAAGGGGTGGGTACGAGAAAAAAACATATTACCCATCCTGTTAAGAAAATATTAAAAATATTTTTAAAAAAAATTAGAAACTACATGAAAAACCATTCAAAATATCATACATCAAATTCAAATTATCAATGTCATTCAACCCATGTCAAAATTCAAACATTAAATCACACATGATACATCAAAGTTAAAGTTATTTTAAAGAAACTCAAATGTTGAATTATATATTAAAGTTAACTAAAAATTTGAATAAAAAACACTGGACAAAGCAGTCGGGGCACATTTATTTAACTTTGTGTATAAGGGTTTGAATCCTCAAGTGCTCTTACCCTACACCAATTCTTTTTAATAATTAAAAAAATGCTATCGGCTATCGGGTCGGGACGGCCAATACCTGTGCCCGTCCCAATACTTAACGCGGCCCATTCAGGGCGGGTACTTGCAGGTATCGAGTTTCGGCTGTAAAATTACCATTCTTACTTCTATCTCTACCAGGGTTCAAAATGCAGTCAGGACTTGTGTATATCTGGACAACATTGTTCTTCTGTGTATATTATCATCAATTTTTCTATGATGTCTATAGAATACTAATTATAGAGTCCAAAACTCAGCATGGCATGCTAACTAAATAAGAAGATGGCCTCAAATTTCCCTCCAATTTTAACCAGACCCACATTAGAAGGGGGGACCCAAGCAACCCATCCACGGGTTTTTCTATGATGTCCTAAGGACACCATAAAATAGAGTCTACTAGCCTGATTGGAGAATGAGTAGGAAAGAGCTTTCAGCCCATGGGCGTTCCCACGCCCACAACAAAAAACATTCTGAGAAAGATTCCCCAAAACCCGGCCCCCTAATTTCAGTCGGGCGCGCGTTTATAAAAAATAGAAGTAAAATTCAAAAAACCTGTTGACTGCTCCCACCCCAAAACATTTTGTTGACGAAACTTAATAAAATTCAGAAAAAGTTTATTTAAAAACTCATCAATGAGTTTAATCTATAAATAATTCTAGTTGGATAAAAAGACAGACAAAGGAGTGACAAAATTAACATGCGTCTTACGTGATTAGTGTTGATGTAAAAATGAAAATTGCGAATTGTGCATACCAGACAAAATCTCCCTCCTTTGTGTACATTAAAAAATAATGAAATTAATTTAATTTCCAAATTCATGTTCTACATTAAAAGATTAAAAAACATTTATCTTTGCATTTTTTCAGAATTGTTATTTATTTCCTATATTCATATATTCTATGGAGTCTATTGAACACTATATATGGTATTCGAAACTTAGAAGGGAAAAAAATCAATGGAAATAATTACATAAAAACCGTTATAGTTAGATTCAAACATAGCTGATTATTATTATTTTTTTTTTTTTTGGGTGCCGGAGGAGGGTCCGGATAACTTCAATGAACTTTTCAATGGCATATTTAAGACATTCGAAGTTAAAATTATTTCCAATCTTTTTCCTTACCTCTTGAGCATCCTTTGGTTAGTAGAACATGTATTGCATTATAAGACATGACGACATAACAAAATGTGCTTGTAAATCAATAGAAATTTCGGCAACAGTACCCCGTAATACCGACTTTACCACCCTGAGCAAACAAAATAAGCCTGAAAACATCTTTCACTGCCACATCCGTTACTCCAGACTCCATAACAAAAACAGTGTTTATATACAACCCAAACAAGCTACAAAATACGAGAAGACATCAAAGTGGAGAATGTGATGAAATGAATAAGGTTAACCACCCATCCTTTTGTGCTGGCTTATTTCAAAGACATAAGGCTAGCCTCCCATTTCAAGCTTATATGTGCTGATCACTTGACCATTAATATCACTATGTACTACAAAAAATTATATTTTTTCTTTACAAAAAATGGGGTCAGTTGAGTAACTACGTAATTACAAAACACTTGATCAGTAGAAGCCTGAAGTCCATTCGGTGTACCTGGATGCTGACATCAAATCAAACAATAATATGAGTCAAAATATTGACCATTTGAATCAAAATCTTTAAATTTTACATTTATCTTAATAACTACACTCAAATCACGTTCCATTATATCCGATTTACATAAAGCAATTACACTTACCATAAAAAGGGAGATGAAAACCCAATACTAGCTGCATGCAATAAGTCAAAAGCCATTGTACAACTCCAACAAGGCATCTATTGTGTTAGACATATTAATTATTACCAGTGCTTATCATAAAGTTGAAGTAAAGCAAGCAAAGGAGTAAATATCATTACAAATAATAATCACCTAATCAAATAATGAGTGATCGCCTATGACACCAGCATACTCAGAGTACACGCTGCTACTAACAGCAGCTTGAGTTGCATCAAAATTTTGGAAATCAACATCAAATTGGGGCCAATATGGCTCCTCTTCTTGGATTGCTCTGTTGAAGTATGCAAAGACGCGTAAGCATGAATCTAGTAAAACAGAACTAGGAAGATTGTAAGTATCGGGTCTGAAGAAGGCTTACCGTGCCTGGGTCGTTCATCTGGGCAATTCCGGACATCATGTCCTTGTTGATGGCATGCGCTACAATGCCTGTTGCGATGCGAAACTGCCTTTTCCCTCGATGATTTGTACCTCTTTGGTGATCCTCTATCTCGTGAGAGCACCGGGTCCTTTACTGCAAGCTCGGACCGGCTGCTGATAATGGGAGCCTGTTGTCCACTTACATCCTCATCATCTATGCCCTTTATACTTATCCTTGCGTTGTTTAATAGAGTAAACAAGTAATTACTACGCGCTACAGATAATGATGCATCGTCAATGATCTCCATGGCCAGCTCTTTTAATGCCGCTCTCCTGGACTGTAACGACTCTTCACTGAATACGTAGTCCGCGGAGGAATACATCGGGTTTGTCTTAGAATTCTTGGTCCAACAGCATAGTATGTACTAATCAGGCAATCTCATCATTTGCTCAACCCTCATCTGACACAGCATGTGGTGACACGGAATTCCCTCAAACTTAAAAAGCCGGTAACTGCATGACAAGTGGTCAGACATAATGAAGTATGTCAACTCACAGTCTTGTCCCACATTCTCAACCGTCTGTGAATACCTCCGAATTAGACGTGTGCTCTTCCGATCTCATCCGAAATGCGAATGAGGTGACGTGTAGCGGGCTGGAAGACTCTAAACACGGTCTTCGTATATATATTAGCCATTTGCTTTTCCATTGCATACTCTGAAGCTGCTCTTGGCCTTTCATTCAGATCACGATGATTAGCCTCTAGCTCACGATGCCTCTGGTGAACAGCGGCTCGAGTCATGCGGGTGACTAACTCGATGAATGAACACTTGTCATCCACCTATCGCTTGAAAACAGAATGAGCACTTTCGATTCTCCCGCTACTCAACATCCCTGCTGAGAACACCGGTTTTTTATAAGCTAGGACCTACCAATTGCGCACCGAGAATATATCAGGAAGCCATGTGTTCTCTGCCAACTCAGGAAGACTTGTTATCTCCAACCACCGACGATCAAACTCATCAGGCGTCTTAGAGGTCATAATAATCCCAATCAATTTCTGACGCAGTTGCCCATGCAACGCAATATTCATCTTTGAAGGAAACTTATCAAAGATGTGCCACAAACAGTGATGATGTGCTGTGTTCGAAAACACCTGCGAAACTGCAAGGGTAATCGCAGCATCTTGGTCAGTAATAATGCAACCTGGCAGTGTGTTATGCGACATAGCTTCTAAAAACTTTGAGAATAGCCAACTTAACGATTCTCCCGTCTGCCTACTTATCAAGCCACAACCAAACACCGTGGTTTGTCTATGATGATTCACTCCAACAAAAAGAGCCAGATACCAGCCATACCTATTTGTACCAAATGTTGTGTCGAAAATAACGGCATCTCCAAAGAAGCCATATGCATTTCGACAGTCACTGTTAGCCCAAAAAAATCTTGTTAGTGTACCATCGCTAGAGGTATCGTAGCAATAGAAATAATCAGCATTGCGCTCTTTCGCTGCCTCAAAATGATGAATCAAAGCCTGTGCATCACATCCCTCAATTAATGCCTTCAAAGTCCCTTTATAGTTATAAATGTCCTCCTCAGTACATCCCAACAGGGAAGGACCTTCAGCATCATTTGACAGAAGCCTGATCTGAGTATGTATTGGTAAATTAATATCACAGTACTCATGTATAAGAGCTTTTTTTGAGGTTGAAACCTGGCGGTGGGAACGAAGTAGGTGTACCTTGCTAGGTGTGGCTAGATGATGATTATAACTGGCCTCAAACATGGTGACTCTCCATCTGTCACCTGTTTGCTTTCTTGAAATGTTCATCTTTGCTTGACACCCGCACCTCATCTTAGAGCGTCTTCTTTGTACCCCCTCATCACATGCTTCTTTGTGCTTCTTTCGGCGTAACTCATTTGTCTTCCCATCTTTACTACAAGCAAATGACCTCCAATTAAGGACGCCGGATGCGTTTTTCCTCCCGTTATTGACTTTTGTGCTAAACCCCACATGTTTTGCATAGTTGTACCAAGCAAGTGCATCCTCTGGTGTCTTAAACTCGTCGCCAATTGTCACGGGTATACTGTGTTATGGTACTTGTGAAAAAGTCGGAAAGACAAATGCACATACCGACCCTAGCAAACACATTTGAAAGGGATAAGTAAAATTTGAATATTAATCAATCAACAAAGAACAAAAACTATGTAAGCATACTCTGTTTACTTTCAGTGACTGGTTGAGCCGACTTTTGCTCGGACACAACTCCGTCTACATTCGATTGAAGAGGTGGCCGGTAGTGAAAAGAGCGTTCCATTTCGGCAGCTTGCTGATGGGCACCTGCTCGTGACAGTCCTCGACTTCCATGAAAACGTTGGAGTTGCATTCTAATTATTGCATTTCCCTCTGCCCTAAACAATAAAATTAAATACAATCGTCAGATCACATATAAAAGCAGCTTTCCTAACAGTGGAGTAAAAACCATTAACCTACAAAAACCTACGTATAATCTACTTCTTTAGCAGCATGAACTTTTTTTCTTCGAAAACCCATGTGTAATCTACAAAAACCCACATGCTCATGTTATATATTTCTAGCTGTTGAGACGTTTAAGTTTCATTCAACCATAGAATTAAACTGCAATGACATTTTAGTAATTTCTTAATATGAAAAATGAGAAAACATAAAAGAATAAAAAATAAGAAATCAATGATGGATGGATATCCCACTTGTTTTCCCTGTAATCAGCTTAATAATGATTCGAGTCATCCCAAACATATCATGCCAATAAGCAGAAATTAACTTCTAATGCATTCTGCACTTGGAAAGTACATTTTACTAAATAATTCTTTGTCGTCTAGACAATCCATATTTTTAGAAATGGAGATAGATAGGTATCTTCAACATGAATCAGGTATAAATTTTTATTTTTTTAGGACCTGGCATTGCAAAATATTTATCCTTATCATGTGTTTTAAGACATTGTAACTACAACCTTATTATTAAGAAATAGAGCAATATGTATCATCAAAATTTACGAGCAATAATTCGTGCATTAGAGATACAGATTTGGTCCCATTGGCCATGTCACTTACAAAAATTTTCTTTCATCTTCTTTAAAATCCTTTCCTTGACAGTTGTCTTTGTACAAATTATACTTAACAGAAATACTAAAAAGTGAAAATTCAAGCTTATATGTGATTATCTAAATTGTATTACCTCTGCAAAAATACTATTCCTTCAAGACTAACAAAAAATGTCAAAGAACAAAAAATTCCAAGCTAGCCGTAAAAAAAAAAAATATTCCAAGCTAAGAACAAGACTATTATAACTGTGGGGAAATCAATAACACAACCCAAAGAGATAAAAAAAAAAAAAAGTTACCTTCAACAGAGAGTTCGCGTCGCCGACGTCTGATGATTCCGCCGACGACGAGGGAGTCACAGTAGCTCAGCGGCAGGTCGTGGCGCGATTGTGCGGTGCTTGGCCGGTGGTGCGTCGGTCAGTGGATGTTGGGGTGGTTGGCTGGTGGTGCAGCGGTCGGTGGATCTTGCAGTGGTTGGCCGGTGCGGTGGGTTGGGATTCCAGAGAGCGAAAGCAGAGACCACAGAATAGGATTGGGACTTGGGCGATATGAGGGCGTGGGGCTGCGGGGGGACTTTTGACCTTTTGTTCTTCAAGTGCGCCCAGCTGAAATTTGGAGGGAATTGGAGCAAAGGACTTGGCTTCCTTGCTCAATGCTCTTTCCTACTCATCGTCCAATTAGGCAAGTAGACTCCATTCTGTAGACAATCCGACCCATCCACCCCCAAAAGAACCCCCAAATTCCCAATCTGAGAAACCTCTAGTTTTGATCACCTACCCGTAGGATGTAGGAAGAGGTGGATAGATTAAAGTCTACCCCTCTTACATGACATGTCATGTGACATGTCATGAAAGAGGGGTAGGTTTTAATCTACCCACCTAGGTATAGGTGATCAAAATTAAGAAACCCTCCGCCCCATTTCCCCCTTCTCTCCCAACGAACCCACCTCCTCTCCCACCACACCTCCACAGTACAACTGCACCACCATTAATGGCGCTACCTTAATGGCCGGCATGAAAAGACCTTTCAAACCACCGGCCGCCTTCGACTCCTCCATGTCTTTAACCGTCATCGTCCTCCTCGCTGCCCTCTTCTTCATGAGATTCTTCCCAATTTACATCAGCCGATTTAACGCCGAGGGGCTACAATTACATGAACAGAAAGCCACCTCCTCCGCCATCAGACGAGAAGGGCCTCAACCCCTCAGCCGTGAAATCTCTCCCTCTGGTAGCCCGAAAACACCGGACGGATAAAGACTGTCCAATCTGTTTGAGCGAGTTTGAGGAGATCAGAAATGTTGAAGTTGATACCTTACTATAAGCACATGTTCCGTCCGAGTTGCATTGACACGTGGCTGTCGTGTCACGTGACGTGTCCGGTTGATGCAGGAGAGAATGGATTGTGGTGCGGTTGAGCGGTGGTGGGGCGGTGGGAGTGGGGGTGGGTTCGTTGAGAGAGAAGGGGGAAAATCAAGGGGGGGGGTTTGTTTCTCAGATTGGGAATTTGCGGGGAAATTTGGGGCCATCTTCTTGCTTAGTCAACATGCCATGCAGGGTCTTGAACTCTATAATATGAACACCATAGAAAAAGGGATATTATCATAGCTCTAAAAAGCCTTGATTCTTTATTAAAAAAAGGAAAAAAGGCTGTGATACTATTTTTGTCTCCCACATTAGATCCCCGGGTGGGGGGGGGGGCACATGACATCTACCAAGAAACCTGAAGTATTTTTATCAAGAAAGTCACAGATTGTTCGGGTGATTGGATTCAACGTTGTTCATGTTCGGGACGGCAAGAAAAGGAAGACTGGGGTTTCTGAAGAATGCTGAAGAACACAAACTGTGCCTGAAGAAAACAAGAAAACAGAAGTTAACAAGGCAAAGTTTGTGGCGGCAGATAACAAGAAGAAAATCGAAGTTGATGCAACAAGTGGAGAAAGAAGCATCGATCAGTCCCATGAATCCAAATTCGAGGCCTCGAAAAGAAGGTTTGAGGAACGAAATCGGCTAATTCAAAAGGCCAAGAAAAAGGGGGCAGATTCTTGAGTCGAAGAAAGTTGCCCTGAAGAAGAGGACGTATCGCAATGGATGGCGTAAACGTGGGCGTATTAGGATTGTGCAGACGTTCCATATGAGAGTAGAAGAGTTCTTCAGAAGCCTCCACAAGTGGAAGTGGCGAACTAAGAAGACATCTGACAGTAGAAAGAAAGGTAATAATTTTCTTCTTCGAGTCACATCATGCAATAAGGAATCCTCCATGGTTTTGAGTACATTAAAATTAAAAAGAAGGATATTTACATGTCAAGGGCTTTCCAGCATTCATTATTTCGTATATACATAGACGACGAGCACGTACATTTTAAAGAGTTAGAATTTTCATCACACAATATTACCCGTTTGGCTATAACTTTCATATTTATCTATTTATTTAGTTTCAGACACCCCTTTAGAATTTAGAAGGATTTATTATCATGTTA
>CAVNYN010275104.1:0-21819 GCA_963692815.1 Nyctanthes arbor-tristis
TTCATACCTCCGATAGTGTAAAGTTGCATGTGACAAGTTCACCACTTTCCCATGCAGCAGTGATGGACTTCAAAGGCATGTCCAGAAGTTCTATTGGAGTTAGAGAAAAAGGAGTATGAGTTGCAAATAAATTTAGAGAATCAAAAGTGGGTCCATAATATATCATGTGATACTTATACCAGCCAATTTGCGCAACTTCCTCAGGGATGGTATAAGATCATCAAAATTGTCTCTTTGGGCCTCCCGTGGCTTCACCCTTGCACCAAGAGCTAACAGAGACTCGACTAAAGATGACACATGCTCAAACAGCAAATGGATGAGTGTTTGAAGCTGCCGTTGGCAAAAGGGAATAAAAATGCATTAGTTGGATGGTTACAAGCACAGAGCTTCTATTATGATACAGATTGATGTAGGCACCTGCAGCGTTTCTTCTGCTGCCATATCATCTAAGGTAAGAATGTCTTTTGCAATTCTCGAAAAGATGGCCTCCAGAACCATGCTCATACTCTTCTCATATACATAAGGTAGCAATAGAGGCTCCCAGATAATGCGTACTTTCTCAATTATAAAAGCAACCTGTTCAATACTAAACTTGGCAGACTCAAACTGTTTCATCTGGTGGGTGTTTTGAAATCCATCAGCTCCATCAATAGCCTTGTCAACAACAGATTTGCAGCATAATTAATTCAATAAGTTCAGATATAGAAGATCTAAAAGGCATGGCCATGAACAAGGCAATAATAAAGCAGCCAGCAATATTTATATATCATTTTCCTCGAGGTACTACAGGTAGGAGAGACCAAGAGAAAAAAGACAAAAATATGCGCGAGCGTGAGCACACACCATTTTTCCCGCACAAGTTTTCTATATTACATGTGCGATCAAAATTATAACCTCAAAAACTGCGTGTGCCGTAATACACAATCATACCTTATGATTATGGTAAATATCATTTCTCTTATGTTCTTCAATCAATATTCTTCATTGTTTTTTCTCAAGTATTACATTTTATTCAACTGTGTTTGCACACATACAAGAGGTTCCTTTATATTCAGAAAATTGAAATTTAAATTGATTCTCATGTACGTATTTGATATTATCCTAGAACTGCTCTATACATGTTCAGATTTTTGGGTCCTTTTGTTTATGGCCAGGGTCAAAGGGTGACTCACACGTCTAAAGGATCAGTATGAGTATTGTCCCTAACACATGCTCAACATGGACATGTTGCCTACTTGCCTTCTTGACAGTGTCTGCTCATCTTAGAAAAAGAGATACTGAGAACATATCGTAAAGAAACCTTTACCCCTATTCTGCAAACATACCTCTTTCAAGTTATATATGACGAGCTGAATTTGTCTCTGTAATACTTCTTCAGCCATCAACTGAAACTTTGGAGCCAGATCGATAAATACTGAAAGTTCCCTAACAGAACTGGGAAAGTATGAGCGGTACTGCAACATTAAAGAGTTGATTTATTAGCAGTAACCAGATTATATACAAAAAGAAGGGCAACAGAGCTCATGTACAACAAAAGTCTATGCTTACAAAAATTGAAAAAGAAGTTAACATCTACATTATCTGTACAGTGGACCTAATGCATTATGCATTCATGTATTTGGATAGTCAAATAGATAGTCATGTATTGTGTTAATGATATCTATATATGATTTTAAATAAATAAATTCAAATACTAGATGATTCATGCAGTGTGTGTGTGTGTGCCCGCGTCTCAGTGTGCATAGAACATTTTAGGAAGACTATTAAAATTTTTTCAGATACATGAATTACATTACACTCATTGTCAGAACCTATAAAAATATGTACTTCAGCATATGTCACACAAGCTAATTATTCAAGATCAATATCGCAATGTAAGGCATCAAGTGTGTTCAATTCAAATTTAATGATAGATTTATTGCAAGACACCATCGTAGTAGTGAAGAAGTCGCATAAGAGCTTTAAGTTCAATCAGTAAATATGGATGGTGTTCTATCTCAAGAGAAAACAAAGAGGGGCTAAATCCACCATCATCCCCACCAACTCTGTAGTACGAAGCCACCTTTGAAGAGGAGAAACTGAGTTTGGGTTGTACATATTCAAGATATAGTTTGTGTCCTTTTTCCCCCTTGGATCACATTCAAGTCATAGTTGGACAAGGACAGGGTCTATGGATGAAGCTAGAGAGAAGGCAGTGATACCATAATGTAGTGAAACACGCAGAGCATGGTGTCTCTTTCAATGGGTTAAATGTATAAATATATTGAGCTTCTTAACAATACAATAATAGCATTCATTTTATTTTATGTTGATCTTGATTAATAATGTGTATGTTTACTAAGAAACGACCACCTACCAACTCTGACCATGTGTTAATGTGCTCTAGTGAAGGGCTGACATTTTGCAACAAAAATTTGAAACTTCAAAGTTTTTGCCGCCAAGTAATAGGACAAACATTGGTGATGGGCATGTTAACGCTTGCTCAGTGTGGGCAGGTGAATGGATCTATATGCTTGCTTAGATAAAAAATGTTTTAACATTTTATGGAAGAAAAGAAAAAAATAAAAATCAAGTGCAATGCATGCAACCTCAGACAATAGCCTTTACCATTCTGATATTAGGTATTAAATATAGATAGTTTAGAAGAACTTCACTTTAGAAGAATATAACCAATCTGTACGTACCTCAAATGCAAGTCCGAGAATTTCCTCAGACAAGAAAAGACAGTCATTGTGAATAAGAACAGCGGCCTGGTTAATGGAATCAAGCTTCCTCTCAAGCTTCAAAGTCCAAAGATAGCAGATCATCATTAGATTTTTCCAATACAAGTTATCAAGATTTGCAAAAATGCAGTCATATTAATGTGCTCAGTTGGGTTGTAAGCAGATGAATATTAAGATTTGTGCATATCTGGTGGAGTTGCAGCAAATTAAAAAAAAGAAAAAAAAGACAACTCAGTTTCCAAGCTCTATTATCTTTTTTTTTGTTTTGATGGTTGGGGACATCCACATGACCGTATGCGCTAACCTTCACAGGTACAACAGCTTCATAAAGAACTAGTGCATTTTTAGCAGCATGATAGAATTCCAGCCCCACTGTCGAAGGTAACAAGCAGACATCCTGCATGAAGCACAATAAATTGTGTTAGAGCTCTGGAGTATGTACACATGCACATACATGCTTGTGCATGTAATATGCCTACCCTTGAACAATAATGCAATGATAAGCAGCTATAGCACACTGAGTGACTGTTGAATTATTTAGTTCTTTTCCAACCTCAGCAGTATCTATGAAATGCTTGTCCTTGCTTCTTAACTTCTTTATTGATCAAGTGAATGATTTATGTACAGTTCAGTTCATGCAGTTTCCTTGTAGAATAGTCTGATATTGGGATGACCAAAAAAGTTAGCTCTAGAAGTATATTAAAAGGATAATAAAAGATGTATGGAGAGATGACTGCTTCACGAGATTATATGGTTTTCAGGACGGGATTAATGTTTTGTTTTCTCATAATGATACTTAACGGTAGTCTCAAATGCACAGCCTTTACATTTCTAAACTAACACCTTTCTATTGTTAGTTACCATGACACAGAAAATGCCACAGGACAAACTCCTTCCCAAGGACTAAGTTGTGAAAGAATACGAGCTTACCAGCTAGTTATTTGACTACAA
This sequence comes from Nyctanthes arbor-tristis, assembly GCA_963692815.1. Lineage (NCBI taxonomy): Eukaryota > Viridiplantae > Streptophyta > Magnoliopsida > Lamiales > Oleaceae > Nyctanthes > Nyctanthes arbor-tristis. Next base: position 3,675 of record CAVNYN010275104.1, read on the forward strand.
AATGTGAAACAAGAACAACAGGTTCTTCGAAAATAGAATCATAAGATACAAAACTCAGCATCGAAATACTACAGACAAAATAGAAACTAATATTGACCCAGCATTAAACAATAATTTTGTTCCTGCTTTACTAACCTTGAGGGTTTGATGCACCAGCTCCATTAGTTTTATAGCTGCCTCAGACACCAACAATTTCTCAGATGAAAACAGCAATCCAATTTGATTGGGGAGATCTTCAGCAGTTCCTTTCTTGTTCAATCCCATTGTTCTTACATGCTTCTGTAGGAAAATGGATATCTTCTATTATAAAAGTTGACAATTAAAACTTACTAAGCAAATAATAGAAATGAATATAAGGTGACAAATATTCAGCAGATAAAGCAATTAATGACATCAATTGGGAACTCACTTGAGAAAGAACGAACTTAGATTGTAGAAGCAGATTTCTAGCCTTCGCCAAAATCTCAACTTTTTTCCTTGATGCAAAGTGGACCTCAACATTGTCAGCAAATTTGCTAAGTCTCTCATCTTTGACATCAGAGGAAGCTATGAACATGAGTTCCTTTAAATTTGTCTCAAATTCAGACGTAAGCTTTCTGACTTTCTGAAATTCGGCAAGCTTCGAAGCATCATCAGGGATGACCTGAACTCAAAAATTGTGGATATCACAATAATAATCAGTAATGGAAGATTTTAAAATTTTAAAATGGAACACTGCAAGAATGTAGAAACACATTACACTCAGATCTTATCAATAGACATTAGTTTATGGTGGTTTTGATAGATATGAACATAAAACTTGAAGTTACAACCGACTTTCTATCTTAACCTACTATTTATCAGCCCTGGATGTTCTTAACTGTTATATTTCAGCATATCTAATACAACTCTCATGAGATCAATCCTCTATTCAGCGATTAAAGGTGCATAACTCTTTATACAACTCTTTATCAATCCTATAGTCGTACACAATTGCTGGCACCCTGCAGTGATTATCGCCATGGCAGTAAATGAAAAATATAGCAAGATAAATTTGTGAATTAACAAGAAGTAAGAAGCCACAAGTCTGCACATGATTCCTTCAGAGACATTTAAGTTATACAATTATATTGAGTCCAAAAACGTTAAAACCTCCAAACCTTGGAAAGGAAGTCTGAAATGATCAACTCGGACATTCTAGGCCATGTCAATCTACCAAAACAACGCATCCAAGGACCATTCTTGAAGCATAAGGAGTTATAGATAAACTTAATGATCTGAACAATAGTAGAGTACACAGTTTCACCATCCATGTTGTTGCTCTGTAAGTGTAACAAGATGTCAATAGGATACGATTATAAAGGCAATGTGAAAAACATAAACAGATGATTTTCCTATTCTACAGATCATGCAAACAGTATAACTTCCATGAAAACCTATGATATCACCACAGCAAAATGTACCTCGGCGTGAGCAGATGGAACCATCTCAAGAACTGCCTCCGCTAAACGTCCTGATTCTTGATCTATTTTCTCCACAAATGAAGGAGTAAACCCACATTTTATGACTGGAGTGGTAACATATTTCGTAAATAAGTCTGCTACTTTTGCAAGCCCGTAATCCAGAATACCAACAACCTGCACACGCAAAATCACTTCCTCTGATCTTTAACATGTAGCAAGCAAATTATCGATGTAAAGACAAATTCAGAACGTTTCTCAATTTCTTTACATACTAAGTTTTAACAACTCACATCCATTGCTTTGAAAACTGTGTAAAGCTCAACCCCTTCGATGTCATTCACAGTCAACCGATGTTTGACGCGAACTACCTTAGTGTCCTGGTCCAACTGTACGGCTTTCTCCATGAACTTCAGAAGAAGATCTTGCATCTACATCAAACCCAAATCCTTTAAAAATACAATCCAAAAAAAGAAAAAAGATCTGTATACATAAGAGAGGACTTTCCACTTGATTTAGGAGATAAAAATAATTGCCTACAAAATGATGTTTTCAGCACTACCTAAACATGTTTCTTCACAAAAAAAGCAAGCAGATCCTTTAGTATAAAAAAACATCTATCTGAATCAGTAATCCATTCATTAACAAGAGAACAATTTCCTATTCTGTAATAATTATAATCTAGAGAGAAATATCCCACTAGTGAAGCTATTATAATTAAAATCTCCACAAACTTCATCAACCAATTTTTTCCTACTGTTGTGATAGCATAATGCATGAACTCCAACACCCCCCACCACCCAAAAGAGAGAGAGAGAGAGAGAGAGAGAGAGAGAGAATTTTTTCTCTTTTTCCATGGTAAAAGGAGATATCTTTTCAAGAAAAGAGTTACAGAGAAGAGAACCAAGAGATGCCAAATAAGGAAAAACCTCTCAACAAAATGCATACCTTTACATACAAAAAGAAAACCTCCAATATTTCATACTAACTCCATTTCTATCATGGTATTTCTATCTCTTAACTATAGGGAAAGGGCTTCTATTACTTGATATTAAAAAAATAAATAAATAAATAAATCTAACATATACAAGTCCCTGTCTTCTCACAATAATTCCCTGACAAGTTTCTCCAAAACACCAACAGTCTTACCTGGCACCTTAAAATGAAACAATATATGGGGATGTTTGAGGGGAAACAAGATGACTGAATTTCCCCGTCTTGAGGCACACTATTCTTCAACATGACTAGTATTTTACCAACCCCCTCAACTACCAGAGACTAAAGATCTACGGAATGCGGATTAGCTTCTGGATGAAGGCCTAATTGTTGGAAAGGGCATCCTCAAAAAAACCAACCATCAACCGAAAAAATATAAAGAAATAAGATAAAGGGGAGTACACTTTAACATTTTTAGTCCAACAATTACACACTTAAACATTATAGGGTAATGACCAGAAGCCTCCATAAAATTCATAAAATACCCAAAAGATAAAAGAAAAAAATTATCTGGAGCCTTCAAACACAGCATAGCACTCTGTCCGTTGATATAACATATGCATATGAGTAGAGAAATAAATTCCACCACTTGATGTACTTATGTGTGTGTTGTTATTGTTTCTTTCTCCAAGTAAATTTGGAAAGCAACATCAGAAGAGAATAGACAGTATCAGGACTATGCCCCTCCATATTTTTCAGTAACCAAGAGTAACATTCATCAATTACACTAATTTACACTTCGACTTGCAAATGTGAGGCTGAAACTTCAACCTTACCAATTTCAAAACATTTTAGTAAAGACATATAGTCTGCCCTATCAATCACACAATTTAAACATCCATGGCCAGCTATATCATCTTCCCTGGCTGGACCTCTCAAACCTAAACCTAAACCTCCACTTATCATCTCCTCAATCTACAACCGAGACCTTTCTTTTCCAAACAAAATCGACTTTTCCTAGTCTATTCGAAGACACTGGCCGCTAACTTTTCATTGCTACATCCTTTTTTTTTTTCCCTTTCTTTTTTCGGATTATGCCAATGGAGTTTGTAAAACATGGTATTCAAGTTGTAGCTTTCCAACAATTTCAGTTCAAGGAATTTGTCCTTTTGAACTAAAAAACCGTTCTTGCTATAATCTTACAGCTTTCATCACTAAAAACATCTTTGTTAATGTTCCAGTTTCTGTATTATCTCAACGTTTCAGCTTCCCCTTTGTATTTGAAACCAAGAACATTCATTCCCCATAAAAGCATCCCAAAATCAACATTCATTCCCCATAAAAGCATCCCAAAATCAAGGTAAAACATCTTAGCATACTGTACAGCAGTAAACGAAATAAGAGTTCATGCCATACCTCATCAAAACACTGATTCCACTTTTTCCTCAACAGTCCATACACCATCGGCTCACCTTCGACCAACTCCGCCGCCAATTCAGCATTACGGATTCCCAGTGCCGTCTTCAATTCCCCCAGTCCCTCAGCAGCCTCTATCACTCTCCCAACTCTCACATCCTCCTTAACAACCCTCAACTTATCATCTAATTCCAAAACGACACCCAGCAATTCCAATAATTCCCTCTTCTCCCCCACCAGTCTCCTCCTCTCCACAGTCTCTCGTATAATGCCGCTAAGATCGGCCTCAATCGGGTGCTCCGAAATCAGATGCAGTAGTTCAAATACTTGAACGGAGAGGTTATCGGACCTGAAAACGACGTCGGAGCATTGGGAGAAGAGGGAGGAGAAGTCATCGTGGTGGGAAAGGAGGTAAGATTGGACCTTGGATTTGATACTGAGAGTGTGGGCTTCCAGGCGGGAAATTAGAAGCCGGAGATCCGGGGCCGAGAGAGGGGACGACGGCGAATCGAGGAGGTCCGGCGAGGAGAGAAGATCACGGACGTTAACCGAGTGGGCCAGAACGTCCATAATCGACGGCTATGATCGACTGTCTCTGCGGCTGGGAACTTGTAGAGGCCGTTAACATTTTCCCTACGTCTGTTTTCCAATAAATAAATATAAATAAATAAAAAATAATCACACATAAAAGGTTCGAGCCCTTTTTGTTAGTTTATTTGGTTTTTTTTTTTTGGAAAGAATTTATTTGGTTATTTATTAATGATTGGTTGTACGAATATAATTTTAGTAATTGTAGTAGTAAATTGTATTGGACTACTACTTAAAAAAAAGATCAAGAGGTTAGCTCAAGTGATTAATGACTTAATCCCTTACCAGGACTACCCAGGTTCGAATCCCCACAATCCCCCTCCCCCATCCCCTTTTGTACCCCAAAACAAAAAAAAGAAAGTACTTTCCTTTCTCGACAAAAAAGTTAACACTGAGAAAAAAACATAGAAAGAAAAGCGGAAAAAGGGGAAGAAACACCAGGCTTAGTGATGCGGCTTAGCAAATTGACCGCATGGTTAAGGAAGGAGTAATACGGGCAAGGAAAATTGATTTAAGTAGAAATTAGAGACAATTGAAGAAAAATAGTGAAAAAGAACAGGAGGACACACACAATTTGTGCTTTTTTAAGCCGTCTAAGTATGAGTGAAGACTCCCTATAGTCACGGTTGGTCCATCTTACTAGTTGTATTTGAGCAATTTCATTCTCGACCTTCATAAAGAACCCCTTCCATCTTTCAATTTCATTATAATCACTTTACGAGTCTTGGTGAACAATATTGTCTAAAAATATGTTAAAATAATAACACACAATGTATGTGGGGCACTAATATGAAAAATAGAAAGAAAGAATTTGATAATAATAAATAAAAATAAAAGAAACAAACAAAAAATTGTCCTGAGTTGAGATCACAAGAATGTTCAACCTAAGATGTCTAGTAGTGCTCGATCTGTTATGTGATGTCATAAACCAAATGTTGTCTTTGATGTCTATGGCTTCTTTAAGTGTTGTCTTCCGATCTAAAAATTATCATGGGTTGTACATGGGGTTGTACACTTATAACATTCAATGTGATTGGAGTCCTGTTGTACTCGATGCCATCAATGGAAGAGGTGTAAGGAAATGTTTGGAAGCGACTACATGTAGTGCTTGCTACAACTACACGTTATATCTCTATATCAGTCGATCAAAATCCTTCCAACACATTTAAGTTCCCATGGTTGATAGAAATATGATGTGGCACACATGAAATGTCAAAACATGTCATGTAATCAGAATCAACTTATACGTACTTGAACCTAGTAATGTCCCTAACGTTGTTTACCATGCAACGTGGTTAGAATTACACAGAGTTTTCCCATAGCTTAAAGATGAGTTTTAAACTTTTAATTGACAAACTTTTATGCAATTTTAACATGCACTTATTCAAGATTTCTATAACGTGGAGGTATAGATTCACATATTAAACATGTTAAGAACTCAAAAAAAAATGCACTAGTTAAAACTTAAAGGTCTGAAAGCCCATTCCTAATTCTCCCTTCTTTTGGAAACAGAGTTCTTTCAATCAACAAAAGGGACCTCAAGAAACTTAAAATTTCAAGTGGTAATACAAATACATTTGGATCTTATAAAATTTCCCAAACACTGCTCAAGAATAGCAGATATCTAATGGTAGCAAATTATCCACTTGGAAAGAGGTGTTTGGCTCTTGCAGATGCGGAGATTGTAGATATTTTCTTAAATGAAATGGGGCCTGCGTAAGAAATGCACTAATGCATACATTCCTTCAACCTCCAAATAAAGTTCGTTGGGAGTTGAAGTATCTAGAGTACTAGTTAGATTAAGTTTGATGTGGACCTGCTTCATTTTAATTTTGTTGAAGTTTTGTTAATAAAAGAACAAAAACGATCAATACAGAAATTGGGATTTTCGCAATCAAGTCATGTTTGATGTACAAAGTTATATTTACTTGTATACAGTTTAATTTGTAGGTAATAGTTTTTTATTTGACACTAATTCTGACTATATCTAGTTATACTTCTCCATTAAGCTTAAATATTTGTTCGATGCTAACCTCGAGTTTTTGGCATTCTTGGTTGGTCTTTTATTTGATCAAAAAGGTGTGGATATATGTATCGTGATCAAGTAGTGATACATACTAAAAGAAACACTCGCATATTACTTCCAACTTCTTTTTCTTTCTTAACATGTCACACGTCTCGCCCAGAGAGGCCAGAACCCGGTTTGATACAGTGCTTTTATAGTAAATAAAACAAGTAAAAAATTGGTACAGATAGAAGTCATTGGCTTCTTTCCTGTAGAGAGAAAACTATTGTGATAGTGAAAGGCCTCTTGTGTGGCCTTAAACATTCAAAACTTCACCTGAAATGGAGGCATTGCATTTAGTGTTTTTGGTGTAGGATCTTTATATATGTCTACTCATGAGTTTCTTATGTCTATGTTTTGCAAATGTCTGGCTTTTCCCAACTACATTATTATCAGTTAATTATAAATCCAAATAATTACCTAACGATTACAACAAGAAATGCTTACATTAATTGCCAATAGAAGATCATCAAAGGGTTTTTATACAATTTGCTAGTACTTAACAAGTTAATAAGGGTTTGTGTAACATTTGCCACTACGTAAAATTTCAATAGTCAATCGATTCGAAAGTTCTTCTAATAGTTGATGAATTTTGTACAAGTATCTTGTAGCTTTTTAGTTTATGAATTTTCCATGCAATCTAGTTTTATTGATTGTTAGGCATTTTCAGTTAACCAGTTTTGTGTTGAAGGACATGACTAACACACACCTATCTATCCATCCGCTCGAATTCTAAGACATGTCCACAAGTGTATATATCTTTTCTTGGATTATGTTGATTTCATCAAGTTAGCTTATTTTTGTGGTCCAAAAAGACTCTTTAACCTAACATTCAAGTGCTGATCGGGTATGTCATATTGTGCACACTCCTGTCTAGACGTGTGCTCTTCCGATCTCTGACCTTTTATGAGAAGACAGAAAGACAGATAAGGGTCTTTAATCTCTATAAATGGTAAACCAGGATTGAAGTATAGAAGATGATCTTTACGTCAATGGATTATACAAAGAAAGTGAGATCTCGGACAAAAAATTTAAATTTATGGCACGGTGGAAGTTAAAAGAGATTCATGTAATCCCTTCTAAAGGTTAAGGACTCAACACTCACTCGTCTCGGAGTCAAACTTTCACATAATTAAAAGCAAGCGACGAGGTTCGGCTGCGACATGTACATTCAAGGCTCAAACCTTCATTCTAGAACTTACGGAGTAAAAGAGAGCAGAAAATGCCCCATAAGAAATTAACCTGACGCCCACTGCAGGAGCAGGGCTCCTATCAACCCACATTAATTACTCCAATTTAAAGCATTTTCTTGACTCAAAAATTTAATTATAAATCTGATTTCTTTTGCCATTAAATGATTCCCAACAAACTCCTTCCCCCTCCATTTTTGTTAATCTTTATTTAAACCATTTCCAGGCCAATATAAATCACACTTAAAAGTTTGTTTATTCAGACAAAAACAGAGAAGCAAATGGAATGTATGTACCTACAATGGCTGTTTTTAGCCCTGTTTCTGATGCTAGCCATCACTAGTGAAGCAGAAGTCCCTGCCGTTATAGTGTTTGGAGACTCATCGGTTGATGCTGGGAATAATAATCAGATTTCAACTGTTTTGAAGAGCAATTTCAGGCCATATGGCCGTGATTTCTATGGTGGGAAACCCACAGGGAGATTTTCGAATGGTCGAATTCCTCCGGATTTTATCTCTGAGAAATTTGGGCTTAGGCCTTTTGTCCCTGCTTACTTAGATCCAGCCTATGCCATTTCAGATTTTGCTTCTGGTGTTTGCTTTGCTTCTGCTGGTACTGGTTATGATAACTCAACTTCTCAAGTACTTGTAAGTTTTCTCTTTCCCGCATACGTTTCTTGGTAGCCGAAGAGGTTTCTGGTACTCTAAGAGTCTCGAACTCGGTATTCTAAACAAATGGAACCTGACAAGTGGATACATGAGCCCGTTTATTGTTTAATTGGGCCCGCTGTATTTCCATTTTGCCAAGAGTTCCGAACCTGCTACTTCTGGAGTACTAGAAATTTTTTCCCCGGTAGTCTATTTCAAGCCTGGATAAAAGAGGAAGGCGCTGGTAGCTAGGTTGAATTTGAATCACTCAATCTACCATTGCCCTTCTTGTTTAACCGGTGGCTAAAACGAAGTGATGAAAAGGGATTCATGTAGTTGAACTCAAATTTTCGAATGTTTTAAATTGCAGAATGTGATACCACTTTGGAAGGAAGTGGAGTACTACAAGGAATACCAGAAGAAGCTCGAAGCTTCTGTGGGTGACGAAAAGGCAAAATACATCATCAGTGAGGCTTTATATTTGATTAGCATGGGAACAAATGACTTCCTAGAAAACTATTACACACTTCCAAACAGACAATCTCAGTACAGTGTGGATCAGTACCAGGTTTTCCTCATAGGACTTGCAGAACAATTTGTGAAAGAAATCTATAGTTTGGGAGCAAGAAAAATGTCCTTAACAGGGTTACCTCCAATGGGGTGTCTTCCACTTGAGAGAACAACAAATTTCATCAATGGAAATGGGGATGGATGCATGGATGGATACAATACAGTGGCACTAAATTTCAATAGTAAATTGAAGGGTTTGGTGCAGAAGTTGAATAAAGAATTGCCTGGCATAAGGGTGGTCCTATCAGATCCTTACAATGTTTTCATGCAAATCATCAAGAAACCTTCATCATTTGGTTAGTAGTTTTTTCCTTCTTAATTTGCACTTAGTTTTCAGTTTCCCATCGATGTGGATTATCAGTGATCTAAAAGCCTAGGCTGCAAGGTGAAGTTTCAAACTTTTATAAGCATTAAACCATAAATAAGCATAAAGAGTGGCTAGGCAGCAATACCAAGCTTCAAGTCTTTACGAGCCTAACTATGGCTTAGGCAAGCTTTTTAAAACAATTATTGTTTGCTTAGAAACACGGGCTACAAGTTTTAGCAGATCTTTTTAAGGCAAAATATGAGAGCTTAAAAAGTGAAAGTTTACTTGTTCCTAGAAAACACTGGTTGTAAATAAGTTACTACTTCTTTTTCCCAACAGTAAAAGATTTGCAATTTAACTTTTATAGGAAACACTGGTTGTGAGTAAGCTACTACTTCTATTTCTCAACAATAAAAGATTTTACTTATCTTGAAAGCAACTTTTACCTTCATGCTTATAGTTATACCTGGTGAATTCAGAGTTTCTTCTTCAGTAAAACAACTTGAGTCTGACAGCAAGTGTAATTACTACGAAATAAACGAGTAATATTATTCATCTGAACTGGAAAACAGTTTGATTTTTTTTCATTGAAAAAATTAAGAGGAGTTCATAATTCCCACTAAGATAATACCTACTGAGAATCGAGACCCATGATCTCTAATCTAAATAAAAAGCATTATTCTAAACTACTAGTATATGGTAAGTTTGCTGTCAAATGAGTTGTCATTTTGTGTGCTTTATATAAATGGCCATAGCTGTCAGTTACAGCGCCTTTAATTAAAACAGGAGAAATTTATTACAACAAATTAAATAACATAATTTATTATTAGATAATTAATTCATTAGATATATCAGTGCCAGAGTCAGGAAGTTCTGTTTTCTGGTCCAAGGTTGCGTTGAGTGTCTATACCTCAGAAAGTAACTCTACCCTTCAAAATGATAATTAAAAAAATACCAAAAAGGAAAAATGATTCGTGTAATCAGTGTTGTAATTTTTAAGGTAAAAGAGGCGTACATGTTTTAAACTCGTGACATGTTATGTATGACAGGTTTCGACGTAGCAGCAGTGGCATGTTGTTCGACAGGAATGTTTGAGATGGGATACATGTGTGATCAAATGAATCCTTTTACATGTTCAGATGCAAATAAGTATGTTTTCTGGGATTCTTTCCATCCAACACAGAAAACCAATAAGATCATTTCTGAGTATCTGCTCAAGACTAGCCTGCATCAGTTTTTGTAGTTGAAATTAAGTATATGTTTTGGAAGGTTTTTTGGGTGGTTAGTATTGTAGGCATGTGAAGCTTGCTTCTTTGTTTTATCAAGTATCTGTATGAACTAAGATCTTGAATGATATATATACAATCATATCTGAAATTATCATAATTTCCTTCTTGTCGTGTTGGATTTCGTTAGAAATGTTGCTCTCCAATTTCGTGTTAAGATAAAATAAAAAAATAAAAAAAAGCATCGAATGTACCTTGTACTTGTGAAAAATACTACTTGAATATTATTATATTATTTTTATATTAAGATACAGGAGATAGACATGACAGCTTTTATGATATAACGTAGACTGTGAAGTACGGAAACTCTTAAAAGGCAAAAGTCGGAAGTGTTTCAGAAACCGAAACTGTAATATCCTGTGAAATTTTAAGGCAAGTTGTCATTCAATTGAATGATGAAAATTAAAATATGACAATGTGATTGTACTTGAATGGTTACAAGACTGTCAAGAATTATAATATAACAATGTGATGGCATTAGATTGCAAGATTGTTACCCAAATGAATATGATCACATGATTGATACTTGGACAATGAATTGAAATTAGAATATGGTTATTGAGAATATATTGATAATGATTGTATAATCACATGAATTTGCTATTGATAATGTAAACGTTATTTGGACAATGATCGAATAATTGTTTGAAATATCACAAGAATTTAAAGAATTGTGACTCAAGGAAGCCTAAAGGTAAAGAATGTGGTAGTTAGTTAACATTTTGGACGATGATAACCTAATTGTAAAACTCTAGTAAGTGAAAGGGCTTAAGTAACGATAATCAAAACGTTGTGACTTAATCATAAGATAACCCAAAGTATAAGGACATCCCAAACAATTTGCCGACAAGTGTAAGGTGCCACGTCATGCCACGTGTCACAATTTGATTGGCGGAACTCAAAATTTATTAAAAATAACTAAATCTCAACTATTATAAAAAGGGTATAGGAGTCCTCAAACTCCCAAAATCACCTAACCAACTTTCCTTTGCCTCCCAAATTCCCTAAATTGGTCCAACCTTGGCACAGGTGGAAGAACTACCCTTAAAACGCACCAAAACACCTCCTTTACGCTTAGAAAATACTCCTAACCATATATGGTTAAATCCCAACTCGAAAAATAATTTTAATTGAGGAATATCAAGGTTTTAATGACGCATTTCTACTTGAAATTATTCGAGGAACCTTTGAAGTGAGTAACTACAATTTTGATTCCCTTTTTGCATAGATGATATTTTGAACTGCTAAGCATGTATTTGATTAAAGCAATGAACATAGATTCAGATACATTGAAAAGAAAGATTGATGTATTACATTTTGAATCACTAGTTGTTCTACCTGTTATGTATCTATTCTACTCTACTTTGTTGTCACACTAAGAGTCATCTAATGATACTGAGATGAGCGACGATTAGTGTGGTATCTGCTCTATATCTATATTGATCTGTTTGGAATTCCGGTGGGATCAACCGGGATTCAAATTGGATCCACTTAATTGTACATGTCCATGATTGAATTGATATGAATCTCGCGCGCACCACGGGTAGTAGTTTAACTGGTGATAGGGCCCATTTGTGCATTGAAAAACTTTGGACATTGAATGATTTTTTTGAAAATAAATCACACAAATAAAAGGTGAATCAAAGGATTTTGTTACTCACTGAGTACTTCGCACTCACTCCCCCTTTTACTGCTATTTTTGTAGATGATTGAAGCTATGACATTTGGCAAGTAAGGCAAGCCAGAAGTTGGATCGTGCTCGCGAACGGGAGTAGAGTTGTGCATGTAGTGTAAACCTGTCTTTGAAACTATCATGAATTTATTGAAAGTATGCCCACATATATAATAAATATGTTTTTACATCTTATAACATATAAGTCAATAGTGAAATATAATCTTTATATTTATTTGAATTCTATTTTTTATTGTAAAAGTTTTCTAATGATTGTCTATTGTAAACCTTGGTAATCAATGAAATATATTTATTAATACAACTTCTTGTGTTTTTATATATTTTATTGAAAAACTTAGCTTTAATGTTTTTTCAAAAGTTTAACAAATTTTTAGCTTATATAATTAGTTTTATACGTGAAACTCTGTAAGATAAGGTCAATTGGTTTGTTCTGTACGTCCCGTCCTCGCTATTTGAATTGAAGCTTCCGCTGTGAAATTTGTTAATTAATAGAAGATATTCGAAAGTATGGTAAAATTAGCGGGGGCATGACATAAACTCTCCGCAAGCTCTACAAAAGTTTCTTATTTTTCAAAAGATTTTGGAAACTCTAAGCAAAACGGTAGTATGAATGGTGTTTCTATCCTATAGCTTAGAGGGAACTCAAATATTATTAGTTGTGGGATTTGATTTAGAAGACCAATGTCACATCATGTTGTTGATCACATTGTAGCCCACATATAACTCAAGTACAGTTTCTGACGGTGTTATTTTACGAGTAACAAGTACTACAAATATAGTTGACTTATGTGACCTTGTAGTTGTAGAACACAAGTCCAGAGCTAGCAGACAACAAATGAATTCATAAAATCATTTTATGCGTTTTGTCACATATGAATCCCCTGTTTGACTTGAATGCCAAACAACGTTAAAACTTACAAGATTAAACCAGAAGTTTATTTGAATTGAGCTTCAAAAATTCAAAATGTATCACAAGCTTTATAACTCCATTTATCTTGAAGGCTGTGTTAAGTAACATTCATTTTTAAAGGGTACATATTTCACTAGGATATTATCAATTTAGCTCATGTATTGAAAATACTAGTATACTGCTACTTTTTCTACGGTAAATCTGACTGTAATTTCTTCTTGTTAGGGATTGAAGGGAAAAAAATGATTTGAAGAGGATTGAATGAGCAATAGAGAAGATGAAGAAGGAAGCTTTAGGGACAAATGTACATTCTTTTTGGGCCAACTGGGGACAGGGGCGTAGCTAGGAATTATAGAAGGGAGAGCCGAAACTTGACGAAACTTGACAACCCATAGCCGAAATACTAAAAAAAAAATTTAAAATATTTTAAAGGGTGAAAAAAGAGTTTTTTTCGAAAACGGGGGTAGCCCGGGATCAAGGTGGCTACCCCCTAGCTACGCCCCTGACTGGGGAGAAACATCTTCCTACAGTCGATGATTAACATTCATTTTCATTGCACTTATATACTTTTTTTCCTATAATATTTTCTATCATCTTTTTCATTGATAGCATATTTTTCTGTAATGCTAATTTCTATTTCAGAATTGAGTGGTTTAAAATTTCAACAAAGAAGAACACTTTAACAACTCAGTGTTAGATCCTAGTATACCGCTATACGATAGCTGACGACAGTAAGATCGGAGTGTAAGAAGAAAGGAAAAAAAAGGATGGAATGGAGGGGAAGGAAGAAGGTAATGACGGACTCACAACCATGTTGACTTTTCGGGATGGTAGGGGAGAAAGTCTCTCCTATAGTCGGCAAGTAGAGATAAGTTATTAACCGGAATTGATCCAATTATATACAAAAAGAAGATTATTGGAGCATATCTATTAATATATAAAAGCGCTTTAGTGAGATTTTGGTTTTTCCCACCAAAAGTTTTCATGTGAAACTTGTGGTACCTTTTTTTATCTATATATTGATTGATTGGTTTTTTTTCTTTTTCTATTTTTTAATAATATATGATTCCCCGAATTTTCTCTAACAATAAGCAATCCACTTCTCCCCAAATATATTTCTCCATTTTTAAATAATATATGATTCCCCCAATTTTCTCTAAAAAATGCACTCCACTTCTTCCCAAATATATTTTTCCATTTTTTAATAATATTTATCCGTACGCTCTCCACTCCTCCCCAAATATATCTCTCTGTTTTTTTTCCAATTTCCACTGAGAATACACTGTCCTCTTCTTCCTTAATACTTGATTTAATTGATTTTTCCATTAAAAGAATTGTGTTATGCTATTCTCCAATATCCTACGGTCATTGATTTCGTTCGTGTTATTCGCTTGTAAAGTTATCTCATATGAAGTAGTACCCTAGAGTCTGTGCACTTTTTGTCTACCAACAGATCTTGATCTTCAACACGTTTTGTATAATCTAAGTAAGGAAATATCAATCTTTCCTTACTCCATTGTCTTCTACACATTATGGTAAGTAAAGAATTTATTTGAATGAAATTTCCTTAATTCTTTAATATTCTGAAATCCCTTAATTCAAGCTTCCATACTCTATTTATTGACGGGACACTAATTTGATTTGTATATATAGATTGAAGATTATTTTTTTTTATTTTGGCATTATTTTTTTGCTAACTGTTTCAATTTCTTTTTTTATCAATAGCCCCAAAATTGATTGCCTCGAGCGTTGTGGACGATGATATAGAACAGCAGTGCAATATTCGTTCGCATCATAAGGAAATTGTTGGTCCCGTCAAAGCAGGATTCATCTAAGATATCTTTCTTTGAAATGGTGCTTCAAGATATACATGTATCTCCGTTTCACTTTTAATTGTTTTGCGTTAATTTATTTATTTTTTATTTTTTTTTGGCAAAAGTTTCTGTGGCCGTTTATGTTGTATTTTGTTGGGAATTAAGAAACACAGTTTCAATGATTATTACTATTTTAATTATAATTATTATTATTATTTTGCAATAGTCTTTCTTTCTTACTTTTGTATCTTGATAATTCATTTGCCATTTGATATTTGTGTTTAATAATTCCTTTAAAAAAAAAATTTTTTCAACTCCTTGCATGTGATTAGTTCCTGTGCTAAATCAAGTTTTTCCAAGTTTTTCTAAGTATGATTAGTTCCTTTTGTCTTCTACTGTAACTATATTTACTTTAATATGCATGTTTATTGTGTATTTAGTTCCTTTTTCACTCTCTATGTGTAACATGTTATATAATTTGAATGGATGGAAGGTAGTATTCATTGTCATATATTCAGATTGTAAGAGTTAGTTTTCAGGTAATCATATGTTCATTGTTTTTTTGTTTAGTAAAGTTGACTCTTTATAATTTATATTTCTTTAAGGTGCTATTAACAAATGAGGTGGCTATATAGTCATTTTATTTTTGATGATTTATTTGTAAGACATATTGAAATTATTCAACACCTAGTGAGTTGATCATAGTAGGTATTTCTTGCAACAAGTTATTTAGAGCCATGGTGTTCCCCTCCCCCCTCCACCCCTTCTGTACATGAATCTAGTCATAATAATTCCTACAAAGATAAGACATTGTTTGAGTTCATACATAGATTAATTGTTTGTCAGATCACATATGCGTTGCTTTGTTGTATGTACATATGCTTTGTAACTTAGAGTCAAGATAAATGTAATGAAACTTAAGAATTTTATCAAGTCTAATTGTTTTGGAATTTGTATGTACATTAATATGAATGGTGGAGATTATTAGTTCTTTTATTTTTTCCATTTGCAGTTGTTCGAGTAAAAGGATACCTACCACCCCGTGTTTTGTATAGTCAATCCATGATAAAAAAAGAGTTCATTGCATTGATAAAAGGAGTTGCTTTTATTTGTTTATGGAAAAAATGATTTTGAACGACAGAATAGAATTTTAAGCATTTATTTTTCCATCTTATGTTATTGATTGTTTTGAGAAGTTTATTTTATAATAATGTTGTATATTCTAAGTTGATTTTTATTGTTCATGTGTTCAAACTTTTACATTTATATTTGTATGTTGTGAAGATCACTAATGATATATTATTTAGACATATAATATTTTCATGATTTATCACTGCAATAATTAAATTTAGTCATTAAAGAAGGGTGCATATCATTGAATCTATCATCACATACTTAGTGAATGTATTCATGATTTTTCTTTTCTTTTCCTTTTTTTTTAAAGTACAATGGAACATACATTACATTATTTATCATTGTTAAAAATCCATGACTTTCTATTTCATAGTATGTGCCCTCTTGTGCAACGCACGGGTGCGGTACTAGTTAAAATTTAAAGTGAATAAGAAACTAATTAAGTTTGATTCTTAGGAAAGTGTAAATTTAATATATTAAGAAGTTATATTTGACACTATCGATTATCATATGATTTCAAAATATAATATTAAAGCTTCAAACTGTGTAAGATACAAATGTAATAAGGTATTGAAATGATTCAATTACTACATTTCGTTTTTTTTTTTAATTTTTCTTGCAAATTAATTTGTGTCAACCCATGCCGATTTTTCTCTGGTTCCACCATTTAAAAGACTTACATATCATGAAGTTTATTGATTGTTTTCTAGCATTTTATCATCATCTAGACATGGCTTCAAATAAGTTCTTGGAACTTTAAATGCCAAAGTTTCTAATGCAGGCTTTCAGTCTCCCCTGGGCCCTGAGTTATGCTCTTTATTGAACTCTTCTATACAAACTCCACTCTTCCTCTGAGTTATGCGCTTTCAGTCTCCCAATATATATATATATATATATATGTATATAGATAAAAGTATATGGTGAAGGTTCATACAAGAAACAGAGAGACCCACAAAAAATTGGTGAGACTCGATATGTTTCCTATTTCCTTTTTATTTTCTTTTTCTTTTTCTTTTGATGACATTTCTCTCTTTTATTTCATTTCCCTTACTTTTTCTTTATCGTGTCACGTGCCAGCTCCAAAACTATACCTTTATCTTCACCTTTTACACTACTATTTTATCATTATTTTTGAATCTCTATATATTTCTCTCATCTTTTTCACTTTCCCTGTTTTTTCCCTACACCTCTATTCATTTACCTTCAATTAAAATAACTATTTTCTCCCTATCTTTCTACTCCACACCACCCTATAACCGCGAACTTGCACAAAAATTTGAAGCCCATGTTTGTTAGTCATTTCTGTTTCAGAATAAAAATTAGTAAAACTAATCATATTCACATATTTTTATAAGATATAGGTTACATGGAGTACACAAGTATCTACATCTCATTTTCAATATTTTGTTTCTATTTCGAATTAATAGACAATTTGCTCTCTCAATGTAAGAATTTCTGAGGTAGAATTTCTGGGGTCTTTCGTGTTTAAGAGAGAGAGAGAGAGAGAGAAAAAAAAAAAAAGGAAAAAGTTTGGGTCAAAAATAGAGCGCAACTCGAACACAACCAAAAATGCAAAACTTTATGCTAAATGTACGTGCTACTTAGCAGTTTCTGTATGTGCGCCTCTTTAGTTCTTTTTTTTATTTTTTATTTTATTCTAGTCTTTTGGGTAGAGAAATTCACAATAATAAAAGCTATAAGAAGTTGAACAATTAGTTGATATTGACATCAAATTTACATGAAAAGTTCATACTAAAAACAAGGTAAAATGGAGTGAACGAATGAAGTTTACATAAATTCGAAATGTTTTTAGGGAAAAGGATTACCAAAGATATACATATACTTTTGTTAGGAACATAAATAATATTGATCATGAAAAGATGTAATATTTCACATCAAACTTTATTAATAATTTATCTCATTTCATAATGAGGGACTCATTCCTTTAGAACAAAATAACTCCCATTTTGCTGCCAGAAATAGGGGGGTGAATCCCCCCCCCATTTTGCTGCCAGAAATGGGGGGATTCCCCCTCCCCCATGTTGCTGCCATTCTGGCAGCAAAATGTTGCCGGAAATGGCAACCAAATCTGCCATTTCCGGCAGAAATGGGGGGGGGGGGTGAATCCCCCCCATTTTGCTGTCAGAAAT
>CAVNYN010275105.1:0-11592 GCA_963692815.1 Nyctanthes arbor-tristis
GAACATTTCTTTGGGTTCAGCTTCATCCTATAACTTCTCAAGACAGTGATATACTGCCCGACTTGTAGGCTTTTAACGAGCACATCATCCACATAAACTTCTATGGTTGTACCTATCTGGTCCATAAACATAGTATTGACAAGGCATTGATAGATTGCTTTGGCATTTTTCAACCCAAAGGGCATCATCCTGTAGTAGTATAATATCTTGTTCGCTATGAAGGAGGTGTGCACCTCAACCCCTGAAAACATTGGTATCAGATGATAGCCGGAGTATGCGTCCTATGAAGCTTAGGAATTCGTGACCCACTGCTGGTTCCACCATTTGATCAATTCGTGGTACTAGGAAGCTATCTTTGGGGCAGGCCTTGTTTAGATCGGCGAAGTTGATGCATATGCGCCATGTGCAGCTGTTTTCTTGACAAGTAGTGGCCACCCACTACGGGTGCAAAGCTTTATCGATGAACTTGTTCTCCAGTAGCTTGTCCGTCTCATGAGCTAGAGCCTTATATATCTCAGTATTCAGAGGTCGTCTTTTCTGCTTGACTGGCTTTATGCCTGGGTCGATGCTTAATTTGTGACACACATGTTTTGGATCAATTCCCTCTATGTCCTTGTGTGTCCAGGCAAAAACATCCAGATTTTCCTTTGAAAAACTGATTAGCAGGGAGCTCATAGGTTCTTTACATTGTGTCCCTATTTTGAGCTCTAAATCTGGCAAGGACTCATCCACCTTAACGACCTGGGTCTCTTCCCTTAGGCTCGCAACTGTCGTCGCCTTTGTAGCTCTGAGATCATATAGGATTGGCCTACCCAAGATTGCGTTGTGATTAAACGGGAAGTCGACCACAACAAAATCTGCCATAATCCTCATTTTACAAGGGTCGTCTCTTAACTCAACTAGCAAGGTGATCTATCCCTTAGGCTCTACCAATCCCTGGTAAAGCCTTGAAGCCTAGTCCCATAGGCCTCAAATTTTTTGGGTAGATGTCCATCTGTTTAAAGGTCTTCCAATACAGGATGTTGACAGAGCTTCTGTTGTCAACCAATGTTTTATGGACCTTGATTCCGGAGATTGGCATGGTGATTACGAGCGCGTCAGTGTGGGGGTGCAGGGTCCCATAGGCGTCTTTGTTATAAAATATAACAGGCCTTGTCTGAGTAGAGGGGCTCCTAGTGGTGAACAGTCGGTAGCAATTTTGGGCTTCCCGTATAAGGCCCTGCCGCTGTCGCTTTGAGTCCTCCATGCTTTGATTGTCGCTTATCAGGACGCGAATTTCAGCAAGGGGTCAGCTCTGCGAAGCTCAGGCGTTTGGGCCTAGTTGGGGTTGAGCTTGTCTTCCTTGCCTTTGTCTATTAGCTATATATTCATTCAGATATCCCCTTTTAATTAGCTTTTCGATCTCCTATTTGAGGCGCCTACACTCCTTTGTGTCATGGCCAACCGCCTTGTGGTATTTGCAATGCATCATTTGGTCCGCGTTCTTTGAGGGTTTTTTTCACGAGCTTTGCCTTGGATAAAATGGGATCATCTTTGAGGGGTTGAAGATCTATTCTATATGGGCATTCATTTGGTGAGCGGCCTAGAAGTCAAACGGGCCCATCTGTCCTGCGCTTGTCGCCTCTTCCGTCGCGCTCCTTCTTTTCTCTTTTTGGGATTGGATCCATCTTTGATCCTTCTTGGATTGCTTTCTCAGCGCCGATGTACTTCTTAGCTCGACGTAGGAGGATTTTTTGGTAAGTTTTGGGTGGATCCTCGTACATGGCCCACCAAAAGAGTGTATCTTTGCACAATCCCGATTTAACCGCAATGTGGAGGGACTCATCTGCTACTTTTTTCCATTGTCACAACTTGTCTGTTGAAACGATCTAGATAGCTCTTTAGAGTCTCGTTCCTGCCTGGTTCACTATCCCCAGCATTTCTTTGAGCTTTGTCCTAGCGTTAGAACCCATCAATTCGGTGGCAAACTCTGAAGAGAGCTATTCCCAGCTACGTATAGAGCTGGGGCCAGATTTCCATACCAAATCTGGGTGTCCCTCAAGGGTGAGCGCAAAGGCCTTGCACATCATAGGTACCGTTGCCCTCTGTAGCTCCACTCAGGACACATAGTGGTAGAGGTGAGCTATGGGGTTAGTTTCTTCATTTTAAGTCCCAATCTGGGGGAGCTTCATTTTAGTTTCTTCATTTTAAGTCCCAATCTGGGGGAGCTTCATCTTTGGCAGCATAACCGCTCCCTTTATTGACGGCACAAATGGTGAAGGACTTCCCCAGGAGTTTTCAACTTCTTTTCTTTTCGCCTATTTTTGTTCGAGGTTGTTCAACATTTTCCTCAACTCGTCCAGCTCATGGACTTGCTGAGTGGTAGGTCCCCAATCGCTACAGACCTCTGAAGAGTGACTAGATGCTTAGCTATATATTGCGGGTTGAGAATGATTAATTTACTTTTGTCTTTGATCTCTAGATCGCCGAGGCCCAAAAGATCATTGCAGTCCAGAATCCTGTTGCGTTTGGGGGTCCTAGTCATTTAAATACATTTCCTCTTATCGGGCTAACTGGGGCTGGAGCTTTCCTAACGCTCAGGGTAGCTTGTATCAAGCCTTGCATGGCCAAGGGTATGAAGCTCAACCTCTTTTTTACATATTATCTCAGGGAGATCAGCTCGTTGAGGAGTCTTCTCTACATTTTCTGTCCGCTACTAGGAATCGTCCTGGGACGATTCACTTGGGTAACATGGCAGGGTTGGCTGGTTTCACTGGTTTGTAATCTTCTAATCTCCATCTCCGATGAGAGAGGAGGTCGCGAAGGGCTGGCTTCTAATACCTTTCCATATCTCTAGAACTTCTGTGAGAGCTCCACATGGCGACTTTTCGTCCGCTCGTCGCGGTTGCATTTTTGGCTCATTTTTCAGGTTGTTGGAACTTTTAAGCTGGATTTTTGTAAGCTTTTCACAGAAAGCACCAATTTGTTGATGCCAAAATTTGCCTTGGCTAAACAAACAAATTTGTTTACGCGAGAAACTTGAGTTTGAGCTGTCTCGTGCAATAAATGTGGAATTTATGGTAGAAGGGAAGTGATTTAATGTTGTGAGGACAAGGAGAATAAATGCTAGAACTTTGAGAGTAAATGCTTGTGAGAACAAAAGTTCTGTGATTCAGCCAGGGGATCCCTCGCATTAACGAATCTTCTGATTGGTAGATAATGATTACATTCATTAAATGCTTGATCAATGAGGGACTCGCCAGGTGCACTTAGCTAGGATTTGTGTCAGATTACTTGACCAAATGCTAGCTAGTTGTGTCCTAGGGAAGACAAATGCTTGCTTTACTGTCATCATGTCACCCATCTCTAGGATAATGCTTGTAAGCTGGCCAGCAAAGTTAGCGGCGACTTGGCCGCCTTCGAGCTCACTGTGGACCCGACCTGAAGGCAACGACCAGCCTCAAACTTAGGCCAGGAGATAGAAGTACATTGCGTCAGGTTGTTGACGAGCGACTTGAATGTGCACGGGTTGAGGATAGTTTAGGTCATTGTGAGTGAGCTCCCGTGTGTGTAGTTTAATAGCGCATAAGAATGAGTATCTTTCGGTGGGCTTATGTAGACATCTGCAGGTCATTTATAGTGACCCATGTGTTCAGACACGACCTGATACTTAGGGTATAAATAGTTTCCATCCAAGAAAACTCCACCAAAACCCAGCTACCCAGTATTCACGCGAATAGCTACATCAGTTTGTAAGGTGAGACCTTGAGAATTACCTCCTTTGTTCCTCCAAACACTGCCCAGTTGAACATTTGAGCCACTCTGAACCACAAAAGATAGCTATACCCACTGGTATTCTCAGAGATAAGTGACAGATTCACATGCATACCCCATGTCGAGATCTTTCCCTTTATGTCGTAGCCGATTGTACAGAGTCCATATAAAATAAAGCCCCATGCAAACTATTTCAATAACTAGTACAGATGGGATTTCAAGAGGCTGCGCAAAAGGTCTCCCAGATCCAAGTCTCCTCCATGAAGTAGTCCAAATTGTAAGAACTACCAGTAGCCCAACATCTTCCAAAATCTCACAACCCATGCACACTGTAGGAAGATATGTTTGTCTGTTTCCCACCCGTGGCAACGATATATGGTGTCTAGCAAGATTAATCTCTATCGGAATTTTCCTCTTTGATACTTTCCACACAGAGTGACGGACCTTGGGGGAATAGAGAGGTTCCAAATCATCTTCCACAGCCATCCTCATCTGTACTGCGTCTCTCCTCTGACCCATTACCTAAACAACAACCATGCATGAGGTGATAGCCGCTCTTAACCATATAATTCCTTGAAGAAGTATGATCCCAAATTAAAGTATCCTGATGGTCAGTATTGAAAGGAATTGCCAGAATTCTAGCCTGATCAACTGGCCAAAAAGAAGACTCAGCCACTGCCATATTCCAGTCATTTTCTCACCAAATAAGTTAGAAACTGTGCCAATGCCATTAGTTTGCTGTTACAACCCCGCTTTTCCAATTATTTAAGAATATCTTATATTAACCAACGAAATCAATAGCGGAAGCTTTTATACAAATAGCGGGGATGGGACGTACAAAATGAACAGTGTGTATTTGTCTTATAGACTTTAACATTCTATAAAGCTTGTTGCTTAAACTAGCAAGTTGTTAAATTTTAGAGAATCTTTAAAACTAGATTTTTCAATAAAATGTAAAGAACACATAAGTTATATTAATAGGTATATTCTATTGATTACCAAAGCGAACCAAACCATTAGAAAGCTTTTATCTTGAAAAGTAAACTTCAAATTATTACAAAGACCACACATTCATTCCATCATATATATTACAAGGCATAATATATATATATATATATTATAAAAAGGTGGGCATTCTTATTAACACAAAAAGGTAAGGAACTCATAATTGTATTCATAGTAGCTTCAAAGATAAGTTTTCACTACATGCAAAACTCTACTTCCATTTGCGAGCATGCTCCAACTCATGACTTGCCTTACTTTTCAAATATTATATCTTCAATAATCTACAAAATTGTAGAGAGAGAATGAGTACGAAGTAGAGTAACCAAACCCTTTGATTCACTTTTCAATTAGGAGATTCATTTTTAAGAAAATCACTGAATGCACAAAGCTTTTGAATGCATAAAAGGGCCCTATCACTAGTTAAACTACTACCCGTGGTGCACACAAGATTCATATCAATTCAATCATGTCCATATACATTTAAGTGGATCTACATTCGAATCTCAATTGATTGACCCCGACTGGAATTCTAAACAAATAGCAATGCAAATACTATACTAATCGTCGCCCATCTCGGTATTATTAGATGGCTCCTAGTATAGCTACCAGGCAAAGCAAAGCAAAGGTAAAACGAGTAAAGCAACTAGTAATTGAAATGCAATAAATCAATCTTTCCTTTGAATACATCAAAATCCATGTTCATCTTATGGAAACTTCAATCAAAACTAGGGGTGGGCGTCGGCCGGGGGGGTCTGGTTTGGGCCCAACCCGAACCCGACCCAACAAATTTCGGGTTTCAAATTCAGAAACCGAGCCGACTCGGTTTGGTGAGTCAATCCGACTCGACCCGAGTTGACTCGGATTGAGTCGGGTTGACTCGGTTCACGGGTTGGGCCGGCCATATACCGGCCCAAATCACAATCCGGCCCAAGTTCCTAAAAAATTCTTAAAAAGCAAATTTTTTAGTGTTTTGAGTGAAATTGTTAAAAGAAAAAACAAACTAATAATAAAGAATGAAAACGTTGTGACCTTAAAACGAAAAAAAATAAAAATTGGTAAAAAAAAAAAATATCACCGAGTTGACGGAGTCGGGTTAAGCAGGTTGACTCGGGTTGCACCGAGTCAACCCGAAACCCGACTCGACCCGGTCGGGTCCCTTCTACCCCAACCCGCCACCGACCCAATTACTGTAGAAAACCGACCCGACCCGACCCGTTTCGGGTCGGTTTTGGCGGTTTTGCGGATCGAACGCCCACCTCTAATCAAAACCGTGCTTTTCTTATAAAAAATTCAAAAATGCCAAAAGCGAATTAAAGCATTAGTTACTCATCTCTTTAACTTAATTTTTTTAAAGATTCTTTGAGTTGTTGACAAATGCACTCAAACCTTCATTTTCCTTTATCAAAGTAGTGTTTCAAGTTGTATACGACGCTCTTCCGATCTTTTCTAAGTGCAAAACCAAGTGTTTGATAAGCATTAAGGCTTTCACTCCATTTGGATGAATTTTCTCTTTTATGTAAATGGCTTGAGCTTCATCAAGAGCACGACGATTGCCCTAAGACATTATGGATGTAGAAGGGGAGAGAGGAAGAGGGAGGTAGGATGGTTTGGGTTTAGGAAAAAATCTTCTCATTATAGTGGTTGTATTTAGTTGTTTTTAATAAACCTTTGAGTTCCGCCAACTAGGACATAACACGTGGTGCGATGTGGCGCCATACATTTAGAAGGCAGGGTGGTAAATTACTCGAGCAGTCCTTATACTTTAAGTAGTCTTATAATTAAGTCATGTGCATATTGCTTAAAGTCTTTCCACTTATCGTGGCTTTGCAACTAGGTGGTTAAACTTTAAGTCATACTAACGAATAACCACATTATTGCCTCTAGACTTACTCGAGTAATAATTCTTTCAATTTTGTGGCATTTCAAGCGGTTATTCGATCATCGCCAAAGTGACATATACATTGTCAATTACCGTATTCAAATTCTTGGCATTCGTTCAAGCAAAAAACCTTATAACCTTTCAATTGATACAATTCAAAATATTCACGTTGTCACATTCTAATTCTTGGTATACATTCGAGTGGTAAATCTTGTAATCTCTCAATTAATGCAATTCAAACAATTGTTTAATTATCGTCAAAATAACGATCGTGTTGTCAATAATCATATTCTAATTCAATCATCGTCAACACAACAATCATGTTACCAACATCCCCATTCTAAATTTTAGGCATTCGTTCGAGTAATAGTCTTATAACTTTAGAATTGATGTAATTTAATTCAATAATCTTATAACCTTTTAGTTGATGAAAAATTCAAGTAATTCCCATATCGTTATCGAAATAATGATTTTATTGCATGATTTGTTTATAAAATTTTGGGGGATGCTACATTCGCAGTGTATATAGGAGCCGAAAATGAGAACCCGACAGCAAGCATCTTTCCAAACTTTAACAGTTCGCCCATTACTAAACCTCCATTTTACACCCTTCTTGATTATTTCCCTTTTCTAAATGAGGCTTTGCCACAAATATGAGCTTTCTGGTTTCACTGCCACCTGGAGAACATCGTCATTCGGGAAGTATTTCCCTTTGAGGATCAGCGCTGCAAGGGAGTTAGGATAGTGAAAGAGCCTCCAAATTTGGTTGGCCAGCAAGCTTTGGTTAAAGGTGATTAAGCTTCTGAACCCCAGCCCACCGAGCTCTTGCTAGAACAAAGATTGTTCCAATTTACCCAAGCTAACTTCCCTTTTTCAATTGAACCCCGCCAAAATTTGGATATGACACTGTGTAGTTCATTGTATAAATTGGCACGAAGACGGAACAAACTCATCACATATGTTGGAATCGCCTAAAGCACTGACTTAACCATAATCTAATTCGCTTCCAAAAGTGCTACTTCAAACTGGCGAAAGCCCTCCTCTTATTTCTCCAGACCATGGCCAATAAACCCAGATACTTCTCTTGACTCCTGAGTACATCAATGCCCAACAGAGTCCCAATAGTCATCCTCAATGCTTTTCCCACATTAGGCGAAAAGGTAATGGTGGTTTTATTGAAATTCACCTTCTGCCCCAAGCTCTTCCATATCTATCAATAATCCCTGCAATGCATTCGGCTTCTTGTAGTGTAACACGTGCAAAAAAATCGAGTCGTCATTGAAAAATAGATGGCTCTCGAGGAACCTTTCTGGAGCATTTCATCCCGCAGAGTTCTCCTCGACCTTCAGCCCCAACAATTAAACTAGAGGAAGCTTCGGCACAAAGTATGAATAAGTAAGGAGATAGAGGGCAGTCCTATCTCAAGCCTCGTGATGGAACCAACTTCCCCTTAAAGCTGCCATTCAAGGTGAAAGAATATACAGTCCATCACACATTGGATCCAAGAAGAAGGAAATCCCATACGTGTCATTACAGCTCGAAAGACACCCCACTCCAGACGGTCATACGCTTTGGCCATGTCTAATTTCAGTGCCATAAACCCTTTAGTGCCATTGTTCTTTCTCCCTATCGAATGTAGCAATTCAAATGCAGCAATGTCGTTGTTAGTAATTAGCCAACCACGAACGAAAACACTTTGATTACCCAAGATTAGAGAGGAAAAGACCTGTTTGAGTCGATTAGCCAAGTACTTGGAAATAACCTTAAATAGAACATTACACAGGGATATTGGTCTATGATCGATTTTTAATGTTAAAAACAAAATATTTAAAAATATTAAAAATAACTAAAAAAAGTAAAAAAAAAAAAAAGAAAACAAAACACTCACTCCACCCCGCCTCTCAAATTACTGCTAGCAACGGTAGCAAACGCTACAGTTTCCTGTGGCCAAAATTAAGGGTGACAGGAAATGGGGGATTCACCAAGAAAAAAAAAAGAAACTGTCAAGAATGATAGCATTTTTACTGCTGTAAATAGGGGTGATATACCTCCCGGGCAACAAAATTGAGGGGGTGAATCCCCGCTGGTAGCAAATGGGGGGATTTACCTCCCCAACTTTTGCTACTGTGCCATTTTTTACAGTGTTTTGGGGAGGGTCCAGTAGGAAATAGGGGGATTCACATTCTCTTCTCCCAATTCTGGCCGCCGGAAATGGCAGTCTTTGCTACTGCTTCCGGTGGCAATTTGAGAGGTTGGTGGGGTGTTTTCTTTTTTTTAAAAAAATTTTTTTATTATTTTTAATATTTTTTAAATGTTTTTTTAAAATTAAAAAGGTAAAGAGTATAACAGTCATTTTCTATGAAAAGTTGAATGAACGGTGACAAAAAGGACTTATTGTGCGCATTTATTCAAATGTTTGGGATACATGTGCGAGAAAAAAGGTTGTGGACGAAACTCATTTTTAACTCAAAGGTTGGGGACCTTTTGTGAAATTAACCCCATTTTGGAAAGATAAAAGTTGATGGCCTGATTTTCTCAATTCCTTTGTGTCCAAATTTCCAAAAATAATTAGTTTTGATTCTTCCTTTGTTCCTTACATATCATGATTGGAGAGGGCTTGTTATCGGTTCAAAAATTATTCGTAATGGATTCTATGATACTATATTTTATCATTTATGTGTAAAGAAGGGCTTGGATCATTTTGTATTATGATTTGCAGTTGTGATTGAATTTATTTATCGTCACATGAGATGTTGCTTATATTTTTGCTTAACCAGTTCCATGGATTAGATTTGTTTTTTTATATATGTATGACATACATGACTTTAACATTAGAAGATGTGAAGAATAGCTTTGAAGAAACAAAGAAGGGAGGAGAAACAACTAGAAAAATATATGACAAACATTTTGAGCATTTATAGGATTTTTATATAATTTCTTCTTACGTGAATATTTTGTCCAATTAGAGAATGAATCTGAATGAGTAAATATACAAGAATCTCATATGTTGGTTATATTACTATGTAGATTACATTGAAGAAAATGACTTCCTTTAAGCTTGTTAAAACTGACAAAATGTATTGGTTCTGTTATTTGTATGGACTATATTCAAGTCTTCTTTTAATATTGTGCTATTCATGACATTCTTTGTGCTGCAATTGTAGGCAATTGTAGGATGGAAAATGTTGGTGAACTACGAACAAGCGCCCAGAGTGCAGGATAGGCATACAGTGATGGCTTGTGACTCTAAATGGCAAAAATAAGGAAAAGCATCTTCATTCTTTTTTTTTTTTTTTTTTTTGTGGGTAGCTGGCTGTGACTTCTTTTAGTTCAACTGGGATGATGGAGAAGCTAGCAGTCAAGATGGCAAGATGCAAACAATGAGGTTCGGCGACTGGTTGATTTGTTTGTAGGTACGACAATGGCCGAAGGTGGTAATGTTGCATTGAAGTTAACGATTCCCTACGGCAAAAAGAAGTGAGGAGATTGAGGCATGTAGCAAAATTATAGTCTTTCATAATTCCATATATCTTCTATGTACTTGGATGAACCAATTAATAGCTAGCTATGTATTGTAAATATTTTGTGGCATTAGTGACTTGTAGTCTTATTGAATTATGTACTTATATTTTGTTTGCTGGTTTGAAATGCTCTCGGAGCTACTATTTTGTTCATTATTATAATTGGAAGACTTCTATCTTTTTTCCTTGATTGTTATGAAGATGACCTTGGAAAAAAATGCTTTAATATATATGTTCGATACTTGTTTAAATGAAAAGATTACAAGTTTTTTTTGGAATTGAATTTATAATTTTTTTATCTACTTTTTAATTGCATAAATCTGAAATATTTAAATTTTCTATAGAATAGGTCCTTAAATTATAATCAACAAGTAGGGTAATGTCCACAAGAAATTGTTGCTTTCTGTCACTCTCAAATGCTGCATTTTTTTTTTTAAATATACATCTCTCACTAGCACTTCTTGTTAGCAATTTCCAAGTTAAATATCGTGCCAAATTCCTCGTCAACAAATTACGATCATATGAGTTTGTTCAACAAAGTTTTATTCTGAGAAAAACAATTTTCTTGGAGAATATGTGGTGGGATGGTAAGATTGAGAAAAAAATAATTTCTGAAAAAAATTATGTGAAACCGGACGTAGTCAATCATTTTATTGATAACTATCAATCATTTTATTGATAACTAAAAACAGTTATAGCCTATTGTCGTAGTCGATGTTTAAAAAAAAAAAAAATAGGTCTAGAGCTAAAACAGTTGTAATTGCTTTTTGGCAAAATCCACATTTGAGACTATAGAATATTTATAAGAGATGTGTTACTTTCCTTACCCACTTATTTATTGGGTGACTTCATGTATGCATATTTATTTTTTTACCATTAAAATTTCAAAAGAAAGTTGAATGTTTTATGGATAAAAAAGTCATATTTGTACACATCAAGTCATCCTTCAATTAAACAAGTAAGGGAAAGAAGTATTTTATTTAGGTATCAATAAGATTTTTAATTTGAGCCCGCATGCAAGTATCTAACCTTAAAATCCTAAACTTGATATATAACTTAATTATTACCTCAAAAATGCAATGCAGAACGAGGGGGACTTGGGCCATAATTTCTCTGGTAAAGTTGTCCACAAGTTCGTTAAGAAAGTTGCCCATGTTGGCAAGGAATTCCCGAAGTGCGGCCGATTCAGTAGCTACCACATCAGGTGAAGGAAACATGAACTGACGAAAGAAGAGGACCAAAAAAAAATGAGGAGGCCAAAAGTCAAGTTCTAGTACAATTTGTATATTGAAAATAATGTTTCATGTTATTTACTGTACTGATGTGTGTTTAAAGTTTAGTTATATGGAGTCAAATCGAACTCTGTGTATAGAGACTATTAATAGAAAATAGTCCAGTCACATGTTAGCAAAGTCACATGTGAGTTCGACTTGA
>CAVNYN010275106.1:0-25604 GCA_963692815.1 Nyctanthes arbor-tristis
GTTTATGTGGATGATGTGCTCGTTAAAAGCCTACAAGTCGGGCAGTATATCACTGTCTTGAGAAGTTATAGGATGAAGCTGAACCCAAAGAAATGTTCCTTTGGTGTCTCATCTGGTAAATTCTTGGGTTAAATCAAAGCTGTACTAGAAATGGAACTGCCAAGGTCAGTCAAAGAAGTCCAGCCCCTCACTAGAAGAGTCACTGTCCTCAACCGTTTCATATCCAAGTCTACAAACAAGTGTGAGCACTTCTTAGAAGCCATAAAAAAATCCAAGGAGTTTTTGTAGACAGATGACTGTCAGAAAGCTTTCAAGGAGCTTAAGCAACACATCACATTAGCCTCATTATTAGCCAAACCAGAGCCAGATGAAATATTGAGCTTGTAGCTGGCCGTCTCAGAATTCTCTGTCAGCGCTGTACTAGTTAAGGCAGAGGGAGCAATCCACCTCCCTGTATACTACGTCAGCCACGAGCTCCATGAGGCCAAGCTTAGGTGCCTTCTTATGGAGAAGCTCGCCTATGCTTTAGTCATATCACCAAAAAAGCTGTGCCCGGATTTCTTAGCCCATACAATCGAGGTATTGACCAGCTCGCCACTGAGGCAAGTGCTCCAGAAGCTCAACCTATCGGGCCGCTTAGTCAAGTGGTCCATCAAACTCAGCCAATATGACCTCTATTATAAACCAAGAACCGCAATCAAGGGACAAGCACTAGTGGACATTATTGCTGAGCTAACCCCAACACTTCAAGACTATAAAATGGCAGAAACTCCTTCTTGGGAACTGTTTATCTATAGATCCTCCATAGGACAAGCTGCGGGAGATGGAATAGTCCTATTAAGCCCAACAGGACATTACCACTACCAGGCAATCAGGTTTGGATTCTTAGCCACCAATAATGAGGCGGAATAGGAGGTCATCCTACCAGGGCTAAGTATGGCCAAGTCAATGGGGATCAGAAAGTTGACTATCAAAAGTGACTCACAGCTCGTTGTCAACCAGACCTGCAACATGTACGAAGTAAAAGGGGAGAGACTCTGCCTGTACCAATAAAAAGCTCTGAGCTAAACAACCTAGATTAGTATGAGTTCTTAAGGATACCTAGAGTTGAAAATTGCCACGCGAATGCACTAGTCAAACTCGCCATGAGCAAAGGTACTGGCTAACTAGAAAGAATACCAATCAGAAAGCTGGCGAGCACGTTAATTGGGCAAGGCGATGCAACAATAGAGATTAAACATAATGACAACTGGATGGATCCTAGCATTCAATTCTTAAAGGAGGGAGTAGCCCTCTAAGAGTGGAGGCCAAGAAATTGAAATACCGTACAGCCAGGTTCACCCTGGTAGATGGAGTATTATACAAGCGGAGCTTCGCTGGGCCTCTGTTAAGGTATTTGGCTCTAAACGAAGCAAAGAATGTCTTAGAGGAGATCCACGTAGGAGTCTATAGCAATCACCTAGGAGGTCTATCTCTAGCTCATAAGATCCTTAGGCATGGGCATTTTTGGCCAAATCTGAGAAATGACGTAATTGAATTTGTGAAGTCTTGTGAAAAATGCCAGAGGTTTGTGCCGCTTACCAAGAGCCCATTGGAAACATTGACCTCAATTGTCGGATTGTGGCCGTTCACCAAGTAGGGGTCGAGGTTGGTCGTTGCCTTCAGGTTGGGTCCACAACGAGCTTAAAGGTGGCCAAGTCACCACGAACTTTGCTGGGCAACTTGCAAGCCTTGTCCTAAATATGGGTGACATGATGGCTGTATTTAATGAAAAGCAAGCATTTGTCTTTCCTAGGACACAACTAGCTAGCATTTGGTCAAGTAATCTGACACAAATCCTAGCTAAGTATACCTAGCGAATCCCTCATTGGTCAAGCATTTAATGAATGTAATCATTATCTACAAATCTTCATGCTATAAATAGAAGAAGATCCGTCAATGCAAGGGATCCCCTGGCTGAACCACAAAACTTTTGTTCTCACAGGCATTTACTCTCAAAGTTCTAGCATTTATTCTCTTTGTCCTCACAGCATTAAATCACTTCCCTTCTATCATAAATTCCACATTTATTGCATGAGACAGCTCAAACGCAAGTTTCCCGCGTAAACAAATTTGTTTGTTGAGCCAAGGCAAATTTTGGCATCAATAGAAACTGTTGTATCAATTTTAAGTACTCGAAGCGTACGAGTCGATTGAAATATAGAAACGTGAGTAACGAGCTCAATCCATGAGGATTGCTATAATTATGGAACAACTCCATGAATTTGAATTAGATTTAACTCTAACCTAGCTCCAAATGTTTCAAGATTTGATAAGTAAAATATAAACTAATAAAAAAAAGAACGTTTACAAAACAATCCAAAGGATAAACATTACCAATATTGCAGACTCCACCAATGTATAGTAAATAATTCATATCTTATATTAATCCCAATATTTGAGTAATAATAAGAAATCAATCTTTTATTACTGCAAGTAATTTATCGTTAAGCTCATAATATAACTAATCTAATGTAGATGCCCGTTCACTTCAAATGTATAATTCTTCAAGAACTCTATTTAAACAACTTAATGAATCACAAGTAGTCAAATAAAATTACTTGTTGAACTTTCAAAACCAAGCATAGATAAATTTTCTAACAATCAATAATACTTGATATTAAAGATGAAAGCATAATTTATCATTGATAAAACCGGAATCATGGACATTTAGAGTACGTAATATTTGGAATCAATAACAAAATAGAGAGTTATATAACTAACATGGTTTCATCATTCACCTAGGTAATAATAAAAATTAAAGATACATGAGATAGGAATAACGAATCGAATAAGAGAAGTTATATTACACATCTAGCATATGTTCGTTCCAAATTCAACCTTTCAGCCTTTTGGCCTCCTCCTATGTATTTTCTCTCCAAAAAAAATTCCCTGTTGAATGACCACAAGACTGCTCTTTATATAGAGGAAATCCAACAACTTGTTTGTTACAACTTGATTAAGGTTAACGTACATGCTAGGATGTATTTTGTTGATTATATTTATTGAATTTGGACTTATCACCAAAATGAAATTCTGTAAAAATGAGTTGGCGATGTTTTGGAAAAAATTTCAGGTTCAATTGGAATTTTGTAGGCTGGGATATGTCCGAAAGAGTAAGTACTGCCCACTTGTTTAGCAGTATTAGGTGAATGTATCAACTTGCAAATTGTAGGCAATTTTTGAGGCTTTGTCATCCAGATTCAGAATCAAATGATCAAATGTGATATTTATCTCTTCAACTTGGCTTTTGAATGGATCAAACATCATAGAATTTGGATAACTACATCTCAATATATCCATGAAAAACCAATAGCTATACAAATGGAGAGTTTGACTGTCAAACTGTTCTGGTTCTCTCATCTTGGCCCCTTTTTGGCCGACTTAAGTTCTGAATTGGGAAAGTGATAAAGATAATGATTGTAAATAGATCTCTTGGCTTCATTCCCCAACTTGAATCACACCAATCCAATATCTATAACTCTAGATATGATCAAAATTGTGACTATTGCAGACTAGTAAACACCTTATCTTGATAAGAACACAACTTAGAACTTGATGATGACTTTTTACAACTTTGTGAACCGAATTTGAATCTGGTCTATGGAATGATTTTGTGTATATTTAAGTTATCTTTCTAATCTCACTTGAATCATCTTCGTTGGACTTCTGGAACTACGTTTATCGCAATTTCTTTGACACTTGCCCATAATCGATGTAATTGTTTAAGATCCCGGCTTTCTTGATGAACTTGCGTCATGAACTTCCGACACTTGCAATATAAAAATACATCAATAAGTACCATTTTTTATGTATAATACTTCTCAATATGCATGTCAATATGCAATTTAATTAATTGCATTTTTAGAATATGTATTCATACAAAATAGACTTGTGGCATGAAAATCAATTTAACTCAATCAAATGGTTGGATTACTATCAACTGAACATATAGTGCCTTATAAATGATATATCAATTATGCAAATTTTGACATTAATCAGAAACAGTACTATCTTTGGTGCATTTGCATGCCGTCAGCGAGGAGTCACAGATTCAATTATTGGGAAGGCATATGCTATTCGAGAAGGGCTGCGATTCGCAGTGACAATCTGACCATATCAAAGGTGGAATGCAATGCTTTGAAGGTGGTGCATGGACTTTTATCTACTGATCATCTTGCACCAACAGAGACAGTTTTCAGTGAAGTTATAAATCACTTACTGGAAGCTAATTGTGGTTCTTGCAGCCATACTTCTCGTAATTGAAATATGATTGCCCATTAATTGGCAGCTTTAGCTTGTAATTTAGATTCTAATGTATTTTGGCTGGACAATATTCCATGGTTTTTAGGCCCTTAAAAATCTTCTGAGGGCACTTAGTGATATTTATAAAAGTTGCTTTTCAAAAAAAAAAAAAAAAAATTAAAAAGGTAAAGGGCAAAGTTGTTAACATCGCGATTTTGATCGTAAAATCGCACGATTTTAAGATCCAACTCCACTAAATCGATTCAAATCGCATGAAAAATCAAATATCTATGAAACGCATGTGAACTGTTTCGGAATCGGTTAAAATAGTGTAGAATAACGATTCTACACGATTTTTACAATTTCTTGCAATCTACAGAAATTAGGACAGTGATTGATAAAATGGGGCATGGACACTCACGAATCTGGTTTCTTTAACCCAGTTCTGAAAACCGGAAATATCAAAACTTAGGCCACAAATTAGATCCATCGTTTGCAAGGTATAGAAGTAAATAGATGATGAAAACAATGAAGAAGTGAAGAATCTTCTTCTCCTCACTAGCGTCTGAAGCAGCAAAAGGCAAAATCTCTCTTTTGATTCTTTATCTTCCTCATGGGTCATGCGGGATCAAGGCAACTGCAAAACTTTTTTCCCCTCATTTTCCTGTCCGAGACTTGGCTTTATGGTGTTCAAGCTAGCAACCTAAAGTATAAACTTGGTTTTGATTGTAGTTTTGCTGTGGATAGTCGTGGTAGGAGTGGAGGACTTATTTTATTGTGGACGAATGACTCTAATGTCTCCCTCCAATCCTATTCTGTAGGTCACATTGATGTAATTGTCCACTCTTTTGATAAAACATGGCGTTTTACCGGTTCTTATGGCAATCCTAAAACTGAACTTTGACACTTGTCATGGGATTTATTAAGGCATCTTAGACATATGAATTCTCTACCTTGGATATGTGGCGAAGACTTCAATGAAATTACTTCCCATTTTGAGAAACAAGGAGGGATTATGAGGCTAGGGATTCAAATGGAGAATTTTAGAGAGGCTTTATGGGATTGTTTGTTGAAGGATATAGGTTTTTCAGGGCCAGAATTCACTTGGTGGAACAAAAGGCAAGGTTCACAGCTCATACAAGAGAGAATTGACAGATTTGTCTGGGATGAATTGGCTCAGGTGATGTTCCCAAATGCATCAGTTCTTCACCTTGAGTTTTTTGGGCTCAGATCATAGAGCCATCATTCTCCAATTGACACCTCAGACTTCAGACAATTCTTCCCACAAGAAAGTTTCGCTTCGAACCATGGTGGATTTCAGAAGAAGGCGATGATGATACTGTCCAGAAATCTTGGAAGCAAAATAGGGCTTATCTTGGTCAATCAATTACAGTTGAAGGGCTGGCTTAACTTCTTAACTCATGCAGCCATGATTTGTCCTCATGGAGCAAGAGCACATTTGGGAATTGGCAGCGTGAATTGAAGACTCTTCAGGCAAAATTTTCTAACTTGTTTAATGAAACGCCATCAGAGAGGAAGACAGCCTATGTTTGTGCTCTTGAAAAGAAGATTCACCACATTCTTCTTAGAGAAGAGATGTATTGGAAGCAACAATCTAGAGTTCAATGGCTCAAAGAGGGAGATAGGAATACTAAATTCTTCCACGCAAAAGCTTCTTCGTGAAGGAGGAAGAATTTTATTCAACACGTCATGGATGAAAATGGAAATAAATGGACATTGATTAATGATATTTCAAATTGTTTCCAGAAGTATTTTGAGGATTTGTTCACCAGCTCTAATCCATCTCCTGAACACTTGGAAGCTGTTGCCCAAAGAATCCACTCATCCCTCTCTGATTCTGATTTTGATCTCTTAGTGAGACCTTTCACTAAAAAAGAGGTAAAAGAAGCAGTTATGTCAATAGGACCCTATAAAGCTCCCGGGCCAGACAGTCTCCATGCTATCTTTTTTCAGACTCATTGGGACATGATTGGAGATGATATCTCTGCTATCTGCTTACAGGTTCTGAACTTCAACACCCGTTTGGAATTTTTGAATCATATTCATATTATTCTTATCCTTGAAAAACTGAAATCTGATAGAGTTTCTAACTTCTGCCCAATCAGCCTTTGTAATGTTATTTATAAAATCATCTTTAAGACTGTCGCTAATAGACTTAAGCAAGTTCTGCCTGCTCTTATCTCCAAAAACCAAAGTGCATTTATTGATGGGTGTCAGATCACAGATAATGCTTTGATGGCTTATGAGTGTTTGCACTCTCTGAGGAGACGAAAGAATGGGAACGAAGGCTTCGTAGCACCGAAATTGGACATGAACAAAGCATACGACCTAGTCGAATGGAGCTTTATCATCAAAGTCTTATGTAAAATGGGGTTCCTGAGACATTGGCAAGACTTAATCTTCAACTGTGTATCTTCTGCTATATTTTCTTTCAATATTAATGGCCAAACTTGGGGAAATGTCACTCCAACGAGAGGTTTGAGACAAGGTTGTCTACTTTCACCCTATCTTTTCCTCTTGGTTGCGGAAGCTCTCTCGGGTCTATTGTTCCAAGCTGAAGCCAGTAGAGATATTATGGGCCTTCAATGTTCAAGATTCTGTCCAAGGATAAATCACCTTTTCTTTACGGATGATTGCCCTGTGTTTCTTAGAGCAAAGAAGTTCAATATTCATAACCTTTTAACTATCTTGAAGACTTATGAATTTGGTTCGGGTCAGAAGGTTAATTTTGAGAAATCTTCTCTCCTTTTCAGCCCAAATGTTGGCGAGTTTGATCAGCAAAGTCTTGCGCAGGAACTGGGTATCCAGTTTGTTAACAATTGGTGCTCATATCTGGGATTTCCCCTTTCTTTTGGCAAGCAGAAGAAAAGAGATTTTGCTTTTATCCATGATAAAATCTGGAAAAGAGTCCAAGGCTGGAAAAGAGGTCTCTTCTCTGTTGGTAGTAGAGAGGTACTTATCAACTCGGTACCACAATTGATCCCAACTTACTTCATGAATATCTTCAGAATTCCAGTGGGCATCCTAACATTTGTTGAATCAACCATCTGGAGATTCTGGTGGGGAGGTGATGCATCTTCCAAAAAAATTCATTGGGTTAAATGGCGTAAACTTTGCATCCCTAACGGCGTTGGTGGACTTGGCTTTCGGGAAATGGAGGTTTTCAATAGAGCAATGTCAGCCAAGCAATCTTGGAAGCTTCTTCAACAACCTGAATCACTTGTTGCTCGGGTTTTGAGAGGGAAATATTTCAATGGAATTACCTTCACAGACGCACAATACAAAAACGGTGACTCATTTGCTTGGAAAACCATTTTGTGGGGGAGAGATGCTTTGAATCTGGGCCTTCGATGGAGGGTGGGGGATGGTTCTTCCATCAATATTTTTAAAGACCCGTGGCTACCTAAAGGACCATCTTTTCGCCCCATTACCAAACCCTCTTCTCTTGTTTCCAAAGTCTCTGATTTGCTTACTGTTACTGGAATTTGGGATGAAAACCTTATTGCTAACATTTTTCTACCACCGGACAGAGAAATCATCTTGGCTACTCCTACTGGGTTCGGTCGCTATCCAGATAAATTGATTTGGCATTATGATCCAAGTGGGAAATACACTGTTAGAAGTGGCTATAAACGACTGATGTTGGGACCAAATGAAGAAACATCAACTAGCAAACAGGGAACCATTGCTTGGTGGAATAAAATCTGGAAAATTAAGATGCAATCAAAAGTTCAACATTTTTGGTGGAAGGTGTATCATGATAGCCTTCCTCCAGGGCTGAATCTTATTCGAAGGGGCATTAAAGTGAGTGGGAATTGTCTTCATTGTTGCCAACTTAAGAGTACTCGACATGCTATTTTTTATTGCTCCTTTGCAGTGGCTGTGTGGAAACACTTGGACATTTGGAAATGCATTAAACAATTCCGTTGCTGTTGGGATCCAAGGGATTTTGTTCAGGCTGTCTTTAACTTGCGAGGATAATTATTCTTGGTTCTTTATGGTGCTAGAAACCTATGGCATGCTAGGAATAATCTGCTCCACAATGGTTTCAAACTAGATCCTTCCAAAGTGGCACTTTCAACCATCTCTTTGGCTTCATCCTCTCCGTTAATGAAACACCAAAATGGTGATAGATCATTTTCACATTCTTGGAGTGCACCACCAGCTCGTTGCTTTAAATTAAATATTGATGCTGCATTGAATTATGAATTACAATGTTATTCTATGGGTGCTTTGGTGAGGAATCATGCTGGGAATGTCATTGGAATGTTTGCGGATCGTTTTCACGGTGCCCCTTGAATTGAAGATGCCGAGGGAATGGCCCTTCTCTTGGGACAGAAATTTGCTAAAGGACATGGTCTCAAGATTGACTTTGTTGAAACGGATTGTCTTCGTCTTGTGCAAAGCCTGCATGGTGACTTAGATATTCTTTTCAATGGCTCTCTTCTTCATGAGATTCAAATGCTCTTGGATGATTTGGGTTGTGGATCTTGCACTCATATCCCTCGTCAAGGGAATATGGCTACTTACAACATTGCATCACAAGCTCTTTTCTCTTCAGTTTGTGGGTCATGGGTTCACTGTATCCCGTTGTTTGTTGACCCTTTTGTTTGTCGTGACATAAATCTCTAATTTTAGTTTGCTTATTTAAAAAAAATAAAAAAAAAGCAAAGTGAGAACATGGAAATAGTTTGGGGAAGAAAATTAACAACTTAACAGTAGTCCGGAAATTATTGTTTAATTGGCAAAGTTAATACTCTTGAAAAATATTGTTTATTGTTTATGATTTTTAAAGTAAAACTTAAATTATAATTTGTAACTTTTTTTTTTTAATATCATATATTGGAGTGGTTCGGGTTACCAACACATTTGACCTATAATTTTGACAAATCACCACAACCCTTGGATTAAAAAAAATCCAACAAATTAAAACTAATAATACTAAATCAATTGAAAGCCCTATTCCATCAACCAAACACTTCAATATTTAGATCACAGTTGGGTTTCACCCTCTCTCCACATCCGTTCCATCCACTGTGAACGTCCAAAATCAATTCCAAAAGGCTGAGGTCTTCAAAATCAATTCTCCTCGGAGATACGATGGCAATGGCGATGGGAAGCCTTGAAAATACGACCAAGGAAATTATAGATGTTGCAATATATATGTTGAAATCGAGTCTATGTGCACTAATAGAAAATAACTATTGAAATTACGACCAGCAATATTTCTGAAGCCTTGTTTCAAAAATATATATGCATTAAGAAAGATTATATATGCATTAAGGATGTTCACAGTGGATGGGATAGGTCTTTCAATTGATTTTGTATTATTAGTTTTAATGTGTTGGATTTTTTTAATCTAAGAGTTACGGTGATTTGTCAAAATTATATGTCAAATATATTGGTAACCGGAACCTCTCTGTATATGTACGCGTGCACACACAAACACATATTCTTGTTAATTTATGCTTAATAATTTTTCTTCATATTTTCTTAAATTTAAATTGATTTTTATTAAAATCTTATGATCGACAATTTGATTTACCAATTCGATTTTAAAAACCCTTGGCCGATTCAATCCCAAAAAATTCATTTTAACAACCTTGGGTATAATCGTCATTTTTCATGGAGAGTTGAGTGAACAGTGACAAGAAGGACTTATTGTGCGCATTTATTCAAAAGTTGGGGACACAGGTGCAAGAAAAAAAAGGTAAAGACGAAACACCTTCTTAACTCAAATGTTGAAGACTTTTTGTAAAATTAACCCTTACAAAATATGAAACTTTTGGTCCTTTGTTTGAGGGCAAAGGTGCGTACATATATCCTATTTTATGTGTGTGTATATATATATAAATATATATAGTATATATATAATTATATATATATAAGTATATATAATATAATGTAATATATTTCCTACAATAATAAAAAGAGGCAACTTGATTTTTACTGTTTAGAGAACTGTTCCCAAAACACTATTCATAAGGCGTCATGTTGTCTGTCATGCTGACGTTATTCATGTTTTTGCCTTCTCTCTGTCACAGATTTGCACTTCTGTTTTTATGTCTCTTTGGTTCTCTCTTGTTGAAATTCTAATCCAAACGCCAAAGAATTCGTTTTGATTGGTGCTCTGAAAAATTTTTCTCCCATGGCTTATTCTTTCGCTGCCAAAATTGATCCTAATTCTTTCGACTGGTGCCCTCAAATGGGCCATTTATTGCTATTTAGGCTTTTAATTGGCAATTTCGGAACCAATATATACCTATACATATAGAAAGTCGCTTAGCGGAAGTTGTAGACACCGTTGGGAGTCTTAGACTTGTAACCGGATTTGTGTAGTATTTTTGTACCATCTTCATTTTTTCAATTGCTTCGGGTTCTTCATAATTTATTATGATTTTATCCTTCTTCCTCAATTTCTGTCTCGATTAGGCCATTTTCCGATAATTTTCACAATTTGGCTTGAGCCCAGTTACGTTTTCGACGTGTACAATAGAGCACTGTACTATGTAATTTGCTGGTGGTATCTGAGATTTTAGCTCTGATTGTTGGGATTTCTAACATCAACTCACTGGTGTTTGAAAATGTTCCAGAATTTTGGGTCAGTTGTACTTGGAATTTCTTTGGTTATATTCTCAGAATTTATAGACGAGCCCCTATTTAAGTATTTCTAAGGGTTTTCTTTCCTTTCGTCTTCCGTGCAGCAATCTTATTTGAGCCCAACAAGTTGTGTTCAGTTGCCCCCTTTTTGTAGCGTCCAAACTTTACCTTTGTGATTCAAACTTTAGCCAAAGAAGAGATATAATTTTAGTTCTTTATGTCTTCCTTCCTTCCACGTTATGTAAGTCGTCTAACTTGCTGAATGTGGATTGCTGACTGTTAATTTCCTCTTTGTTGTTGTCTTTAAACTCTATTTACCTAAAAATTTTGGTTCCTTTTCCTAATTAAAATGTTTGAAAATTCTAAATTGATTTGATTTGAGAGTAAATTATAGAAATTTTGTCTATTCTTAAAGAAATTTTAACATGAATTTATCTTTTTATTACTAAAATTTTGGTTCCTTTTCCTAATTAAAATGTTTGAAAATTCTAAATTGATTTGATTAGAGAGTAAATTATAGAAATTTTGTCTATTCGTAAAGAGCTTGTAGCATGAATTATCTTTTTATTATTCTTGGTGAATATGACTTGATTGCCTCCATCTCTTTAATTTTAAGTCTCATCATCCACTGGGTTATAAAAATAGCCAAGCACTATATGATTGGTTTTCCGGTCGAACATTATAGGTGATGTTGTATTTTGTTATTATGTGTTTGAACCATTACTGGCTGGCCAATGGCTAGGACTGAGTGATGCAATGAACTATTTTGTTAAATGTATGTGATATTATATTTTCTTGATATAATATGTAACATTTGAACGAATTAATTTGATTGGTGTATTTCTTGCTTTGTTCTGTTTATATGAGTTGAAGTATGGATAAGTTGACTCGGTGTCTTATATTTATTTATATGAGAAAATTTAACATTTGAGTAGGATCCATCATTTCATTTGTTATGCATGTGAATTTTGCAGATAGTGGGGACAGTCACTTTGTACTCGACCCTAGCTCTAAAGTTAACGAGTATGGTTGTAGCTGAGTTCTGACTTCTTACCGAGCTAGGTGGCTGTATATCTGAACGAGGTGGATTGAATAATCTTGTTGTATAAGTATCTCGAATATGCAGAAGCATGAGTCTATCTTGCTGAGAGGCTAAAATAGTTTCTTGCTTGGAATCTGAAAAGGCTTTGTAGGCTAAATTATTTTGACCCACATGGACTTTTTGTCCCTCTGGGACTTTGTTGATGATTGCAATCATAATCCTGGTTAGTGTTTAATAATCTATAAATGTTTTATTAAGATTTATTCATTAGATGATATTGAAAAATATGTTGTTTTGTTATACCATTCAATAGACACATGAATTATTCTCTTGTTGATGGTTTCTAATAAGAGCAATTTATGCTTCATGATCTATTTACTGGTGAATACCTTATTTTCACTTTCTCAACTAATCGTTAGATGGAAAAGTGCTGAACTCAGAAATCGAACAAGATTAACTAAAGAGAAAAGAGGATTGAACCGGTTATGTCCACATGGCAAGAGGTTGACAAGAAGATCGTATTTGTTTCTCATTCTTTATTGCAGTTTTGTGCAGGAATTTATTCTTCCTGGTTTTGCTTCAAAAATGGATGACATTTATTCACCATAAACTTCATTGCAAGGGTTATTGTCATGTAAGAGAAAATTTCTGCTTTTATTGGTGCTAAAATGGTTGTGTTACTTTAGTGATAATGATAAGTGGATTATTTTATTTTTTTTATTATTAGTTTTTTTTTGGGTGAAAGCTGTTGGTGTATTGTTAAGAGGTCATTGGTTTTTTCCCCCAAAAATTGAGAGGTAGGGTTACAACAAGGGTTCCACGAGATATATTGATGTAATAAGTTTCACCAAACTCTATCTTAAAATATAATACGGTCCTAAATGTTTCCATCACTTGAGATGTAGTTACCCATTGTTGCTGTTTCATTAAAAGGTACTCATAGAGGTTATAGTATTTTTATAGATTTTCAACCTTTATTGGTTTAAAATTGTTTTTTAAAGTGTGTTTAGTACTCCAATTAGAGAAACAAATCAATGTAGGTTGCTTTTGGAGTATGAACAATTGATTAGAGCCACTGAACTTTTGGATTATGATTTTAGACAAGCATGATGATAATTAGTCTCGCATGGTTTTTATCTTCTTTTCTTATTTGGTGGGACTTAAGATGATTGTGTTGGATGATGGTTCTATTTACTTAATTATTGGTGGTTGAATAAATGTTCTTTCTAAAAATTTAGTGATACTTATGTTTTGATAGCCACAGTTGACTATATACGCTTAAACATGCATAGACGGAAGGTCATGTATCCAATGCTTGTAAATACATTATATTGGAATGTATAATCTAGTTTCATGTTGGCAAATGTCAAATGGTATTCGCTTGGTGTAATGCTTCATCCAATTCTTGTTTATGCTATTTAAGAGGGTGTGTTGATAATATTTACAAAACAGGCTGATTAGAAAAACCTTTCAGACTATGTTGGGCTCTTTGAAATGGTGATGCCTATCAATCTCAACCCGTGTACTACTACAAGATAGTTGGGTATCATAAATAACTTTTGATAATCAGATTGTTACCTATTGTATGATAGCTCCATCACTATCTTTTATTTCTCAGATCTTAAAAAAATGCATGTTAATTATTTCAGCTATCTAGTTCCAGGAGTTGATGGTTATGGTCCAATTTCATACTACAAACTTCGTATGCATCGATTGATAATGTGTCTTTTCACTTCTATTTTCTTACTACTAGATTTCTGTCCAACTATAGTTCATATATGAATTTGTAAAAAACCTGAAATGCAT
This sequence comes from Nyctanthes arbor-tristis, assembly GCA_963692815.1. Classification (NCBI taxonomy): domain Eukaryota; kingdom Viridiplantae; phylum Streptophyta; class Magnoliopsida; order Lamiales; family Oleaceae; genus Nyctanthes; species Nyctanthes arbor-tristis. The sequence continues at coordinate 13,754 of CAVNYN010275106.1, forward strand.
CCAGTTTGGCTTTGCAAATTTAAGCGGCTATAGTTTAGTTGGTAAGTGAAGTGTCTTTTGAAGAATTCTTGACTTCAATGGTTGCTTGTGTTCTTTTCTCACGTATTTGGTCACTAATATTCTTTGTCATTGTGAAGGAGAAAATACAGAGAGATGGAAAAACCTCAGGTTTTTGGAAAATGGCAATGTTAGTGAAAGGTTAATGATATAGCACAAAACAAATATGATTAGCACAATATATATAGACAAGAGCGCTAAAGCTGAGATTGTTGCTCAATCTCATCAATCTAATTTTACGTGTAAATAGAATTTCGAATGGAATTGCAATTTCTCATTTCAATTATCGTCTGAACGTGTGAAACTATTACGGATTGTTCACAATACTAACTATTGCTTACAAAATTCTTTTTAGAATTATAATGGGGATCGTGCAACGCACGATCCACCACTAGTATTATATTATATATATATATATTTATTATATAAAAGAGCCAACTTCCGCTACTGTTTTTTGGAACAGTAACGTCCTATTTTTCCTATTTTACCCCTAATTCATTTCCCAATTTCCTATTTTATTTGCACCCTGATCCTCCTTTTTCTTTTTGTTCCTTTGTTCATACGCACTTCAATTTACATATGAACTCTTGCATGCTCTCCCCTCTGAAAATTTTCCATACTTTCTATCAAGCTCTCCCCTCTAAAATTTGATCCCAATAGTTATTGTTACAACTTCAATTTCTTTTTTTTTTTTTTTTCCCTTTCCCTTCAATTTTAGTTTTTTCCTCACTTTTTTTCTGCTGGATTTCACCACTCGAGGCTTGGCGTTTGCATTTGTAATTTCTCCTGGTTTCAAAGCATATCTGAAGCAAAGGCGCCAACAGTCCCCACTTTCAGGTTTGTTATACTTCTATATCTTGATCTAAATTATCATTCCTATAGTTCTCCATTTTTTTATATAGTTAATGGGATAACAAAAATCTCAATTGCTTTTTTCGTTCATTAACTTTTTGCGAATTAAGGTTTGTTTATACTGATAGGGGTTTCTTGGAATTTAAATAGGGTTTCTGAATTGATGTTCTGATTGGGCTTACTATTTGCAGCTTGGTAATTATTGGTTTTTTCTGATATTTGGAAATGGTTTGGGTCTTCCATTGTTTTTTTTTTTCAAATCTTGATTGATCATAGTTGGGTTTAGGCTTTTGGTTTGGTTCTTTTATTGCTTTTGGGATATGGAATCCAGGGGCTAAAAGGATTTTGTTTTGTTTTGCTATGTGGCTTTTTTATCATAAGCAATTTGATGTATGTGTTTTACGGTTCATTAATCAGAATTTGTAATCAAAATGTGTGAAGCTGAGAATTCATTATCCTTTTAACTTAAAGATATCATCTTGAATTTATTTGAAGAAGCTCTTTATTTATATATTTAGGCACACGGAATTTTAAGATGCTAGAAAGAGTTTATTGTGGCTGAGTAGAAGGCTGATAACGTATGATATTACTGGAAAATTGGTGGCTTGTGCTTAGGTAATACAGTTTTTCTTATTTAAAGGAACAACATTTAAGAAAAAATTTTCTTCTTGAACCCTTTGTTAAGGGATTAGACAATACAGTGGAAATATCAAAGTCTTGTGATTCGTTTGAAATTGTTTTTACTTTTCTTATGAATGAAATTATTACCTTTCAAGAAACATAATTTGTTATGTGAGTCCCCTAAAAAATTCAAGGCCTACTGTTTATAATTTCCAACTATTATTTGATCCTTCATTGTATGTGCAATCTGTCCTAGAGGATTAAAATAGAACTTGGCTACAGGACTAGAAAACGTTAAGATCTTGTATGTTGTATGTTTAGTGTGTGGTAGTATAAATATTAATTGGGACTGCTGCATTTGTTTGTCAGTGCGTCATTGTCTTCGCGATTTAGTTATTGGAATGTTAAAATATTAGACTGTATTAGGTTCACTATTTTTTCCTTGTAGATCTTATCCTCAAAGAGCGATCTGCCACTTCCTCTACGATGTCATTGTGTCAGAGTGTGGACCTTGATTAATTTAAAATCATTGTAACAGTTAAGCTTTTCACGCTTAAAGGAAAATTTTACTTAATTTAGTTGGTGAGAAATTTTTTACTCTTTAGTACAATGTTATTGAAAATTGAAATTCTTTCTATAAATAAAGTTAAACTAATTCATTCTATCATTATGTATTCATGAAAATTTTGTCATAAGCTACCCACCTCTTCATAGAAAAAATAACTTTGAAGAGATAATATGAACGACGTCATTGCCTTCTCGTGATCTAATAATATGATTTTGAATCTATTTTTGTAGTGCACTGTATCCTACTAAGCAAAAAGTTTGTCTAGGGTACTTTCCTGTCCTCTTACATTTTCATTTCTTGGTCTGTCAAGAGATTGTATTTTTGAAATAATAGATTTTAATCACAGCTTGTATTAATTCATTTATTCTTGAAACTAGGGAGTTTCGGTCATTAATTATTTAGCAAGTCATAGTTGTGATTTCTAGTGGACTTGCCATTTTTCCAATTTGTTACACCATTATTTCACCCATGACAACTGCAAGCACACAAACAAGAGGTCTAACAAGCAAAATGAATCAACCTTCCTTTAATTTCCGTTCCTTTTCTTGTCATATTTTGAATTATAATTAAGAAAGATATAATGCATGATGGAACTTGATAATAACTGTTGATCAACCTGTCTCATTTAAATTAAAAATCATATCATAGACTGGTTGATGTTCCTATTAAGTTTTCCACTGGAAATTAACTATCCTGTAATCTGCGCTTACAGTTGTTTGCTATTGTTCTCAACTTGTAACTATTTTGTTGTCAGCTATATCACTTGACAGACTATAGACACTTTAGAACCAAATTCACAAGAAAATGTGGTGGATTAGGTCAGTGATTCTTGTCTACCACCAAGATATAGTGGGAGCTTTGGTTGAAAATGATAATCTTTTCATTCATGAAAGATACAATATTCATATCCACATTAGCTGAAATTTGTTTTGCAGATCGTTTGTGCTGAAATTTATGATTCAAGTGTCAATTATATATATTCTCCTGAATTACTTTTGAAATTTGCAGATTGTTCCAGCTTTCTCGCAACCGTACTCATACCCATCAAAGTGTTGAACTTTTTGTTGAAAACTCCTTTATTGTTTGCTCAGAGCAATGCATACAGTTCTTTTATTGGTGGAATAAAGATGGCTTTTTTTTGTGTAGAAGTTGTTTGTAGTCTTGAGTCTAACCAAGTAAGAATTAGTTTGAAAGAGGAAACAAAAGAAAATTCCTACGTTGGAGAGTGTCTATTTCATCTTTGTTTGTACATGTTCTCTATGGTCCAAAATAAGTGACTTGGAAAATATGCGTGAACTTAATGAAGTTTTAAGGATAAGGGCTTTAAACTAACCAGATTATTATTGTCTGATCATAGTTAAAAAATCAGATATATCTCAACCCTTCATGTTTAATTGTGTGTGTACTGTATGTGGTTAAGAATGATACAAAGACCTTGGGCAAATACCTTTCCTTTAATATTTAGATTTTGTTTTCCCCCAGTGGTTGAACCATGATTGTTCACTTTTTAACTTCTTTGTGGATAATTTATGCAGTGCTTTGGGCATTTGAAGAGAAATTCAAGTAATTTGATGAGAGCATAAAAGGGGTGATACTTTTGTCCATGGTGCTTAATTATGTGGGGTGTATGTTTTGTTTTCTTTATTTTATTTTTGAACTGGTTTGGATTTTTCTTTTTCTCAGCTGATAATCGCTTGATTTCTTAATTGTATGTAAAACAAAATGATATGGTGATGTTGTCAATAAAAAGATAGTAGTTCATTACTATTGAATTTGAAACTCTGAAGTTAATCCTCAGCCTATGTGTTTGGTGGGTAAAAAGATGCTTACAGCGAGTTTTTTATGAGATGAAATGAAATGAATAGGTCTTGATTCCTAGAGGCTCTGTATCTTCTATTTATAAATGCATAACATCTTCTGAAGCTCTCATCATATAGGGCATATTTTATTACACTTTGTGTACATCAAATTCTCAAATGATTAAGCAATCTAACTTCTTTTTTGATTTGGAAAATCTTGTTACTCGACACTCAATCTCACATTAGTATTTTGAGTTTTGTACCTCATAGTTGTAGACCTTTGAACCCTGTAGTTAAAGATGCAGAATTCCTATTTCATTTTGAGAGGGGGTACTCTAACCATTGTAGATAAATGCAGCAGACGGTACTTGACAAGGTTGAATGATACAGTCAAGGACATATTAGTTCTATTTTCCCCCTTTCAAAGAACAGTTTGGGTTCAAAATTTTGAAAATACTGGTGAAAAAGTCTATTGAAGATTAGCATCATTGGAGAATTGAAATTCAGTATTTGTTTTGTGATATGATATATGACACCGCATGTAGAATTGAGTCTCAAATATAGAAAGTAGCATTTTTTAGCATCAATTCTACAATTATGTTAGAAACTTAAAAAAATGTTAAGAGCAAGTGTTTTGGACATTATATGAATTAGTTTACTTTTGAAAGTCTTTGAGCGTCACATAATTTCTTTTGTAATGTGTTTTACTTGATGAATATCATAAGTTTTTGGTTTGTTATAATGAATTGTCAGTATCCATGTTGTGTAAGGAAAAGTGATCAAATTTCTTTAGTGTAAAATACTCGTCCCTTCCCTTCTTCCTTTAGACTCCTCTTTGGTAACTTTATTATTTCAAACTATATAGTTATTTATCCTTTTTCTGGCTAACTACTGGTAACCTACAAAATCTAAACACCACAACAATTTTAGCATAACTTCAAAGCTTCAGCCTTGAGTTAAATACCTTTCAATTTTATTAGTTACTTACAAAGAAATATGTCTCCTAAATAAAAATTTCTCGCATTTTGATTTGATCTTTCAAATTAAATGAAAAATAAAAGGATATGACTATTGATTTTAGAACGAATAAGTAAAATGCTTATTGCTTAAAAGTTTCCAAAATCTCATCAATTACTTATTGCTTTAAAGTTGAACTCTTCTGCAACCTTTTGCATACAAGAGCTAAGCGCAAGAAGCTTTAGATTTCAGTCAAAGTTATTACCATACAAGAAGCTTATTTTCACAATCAATAACCTTTTTAATTGCAATAGCATTTAGTAAAAGCAAAAAATAAAAAAATAAAATAATAAAATAAAATAGACGGAAGAACAAGCATTATAATACTCAGCAGAACACAAAAGTTAGGGAACCATCTCAATATCCCAGAATTCGAGTTGGAGGATGATTGACCCTTGACCCTTGACGCCAGAAAATGTGCTCAATTGCTTCCTATTTACCCATTTCCTACTTTTATTTCCTACACCTTTTTACCCCTTGCTTCTTGCCTAGATTTACAATTGGTTTGATTTACAGTAATTTGATAAATTAGAAACCTTTTCAGAATTCACTAATATATTTGGCAAATTGCTTTTCTGAAACAGAAGCAAAAGCACTCATTCATCCATTTTGTCAAACTAAAAGAAAAAAAAAAAAAGAGGTGAAAATTATTTGTGTTGTTGAGTTGGAATAGCAACATTGGCATGCCACGTGGACCTTGAGGATCCTACACAAGGACAAGGAAGGTTTCCATAGAAAAATTGCCCCTCTTGTCCCATTTTCTTCTTGTCTTGCTTGAGTGGCTACAGCTTTATATACCTTAATTCCTGCATCAAATACGGTGTGAAGTAGAGATGTTTCTACATATAAAGCATATATGTGTTAAGTATCAACAACTTGTGTGCTCCAATTGACACACAACATTCTAAATTATCAGGGTAAAGCTATTTGCAGGTTTTGGTTCATGTTTAGGTTTAGGCTTTTTGTCTTTTTCTTTAGAATAAAGACAATTATGCCCTTTTCCTTATTTTCATGATTTTCATGAGTTTTTGCATTAATTTTTTTTATTTTCATGGCTCTGATACCACTTCGGGGATGCCCTCTAAAACTTAAAGGCGGAATTGAGAGGAACATCCTCGCACTACTCATTAATAGCCAAGAACTGCTCATTACTAGGCAAGAACTATCGGTAGGCATGGTAATGGTATTTTATATCATTATATGCTCTAATCATATAATTTAATTCTTCAGTAAGCTAAGAAATTCTCTCCCTTACTATTGTTTTGGCAACATAATCATGTAATTGAATTTTCCAAAGTCTCTTAATGAGTTGGACGGTTTTCTCAATTTTTTGATCTAGTCGTTCAAGATTCAAACGATAGTATGGGTTGAGTAGAGTAGAGTCACAATGAATATACTCTATGAGTCTTCCTGGATTAGGTTGGTTTATAAAAGCATGTTGTCTAGCTGGATTATCACCAACTAATTCATTAATTAAGTCTTGGAGACTAAATGGATGGTTATTAAGCAAGCTTTCTGCTATAGTTGCTCAATCAAACTTCTCCAGTTAATTGCTCAGTAGATCTGACATATAACTTTGTAGTTTGATAGTTGCTACTATATATTTTTATAAGTAAACAAGAGTTTACTTTGTTCATTCACATGTTATCAAGCATGATTAATAAGTATTTGAAATACTTAAGGTTTTTCTTAACAATTTTGGTGAAGTAGAAATCTAAGGTGCTAAGCTACATAGATGTATATTTCATAACTGGAATTTAGGAAATTATAATATTTTACCTTCTTTTTGTTGTGTGGGATATCTCCCTTGTTGGGTCTATTGTGCTTCCTGCTTATGCTTCTTCAGATAGCTTCCCTGGCTGTGCCTCGCAACTGCGTCCTTTTGCCTACTGGCAATGAGTTCTTTCACACGACCTCTTGTCAACTTGGAACAAAGCCAAGACGACGGACAGAGTGTTGATCTGTACACGTAAATGGGATAAAGATCTTTAAAAGCAAAGTTTATAGGAAATAGATTTTCATATATGAAGAAGGAATAAGGATTATAACTTCCTTATCCTGTTAATTTACATCATAGTTAGGCTGTAGCCCTTGATTTCTATAGGAAAGCTTTAAGCTTTCATTGTTTTAGAAAGCATCAGAAATCTCTTTGGGAAATCTAGAGATGAGTGGATTTGGAATGCCTTCTTAGTCTGAGTAGTGCTCATTTTATAGACAGAAAGGCATCTACTTTACATAATGGAGAGGTCTCTACATTATACTATTTTAACAACTTTTATAATGGAGGGGTCCTTACTTCATTATCTTGTCCAACAACAAGAGTGTCTACACAAAATTTTCATTGCCACTTGTTGGTGTATGACGTCATTGCATACGTTATTCAGAGTCTGAATTATCTCCAATTTGCTTTGATGGAGACTCTTCAACTTTTGCTTTTGCTTTATTGTAGTGTCCACATGCATGATCTGTACCAAGCACGTTTTTTATGGAACTGCACATTTGTCCTTTCTCAAGGTTTGGTCCATTCTACTCATCCAGGTAAAATGGTCTTTCAAAGATAGCATGCCTCTTTTTCGTTTAAACGTTCTTTGTTTGATGAAGTCGTTAAGATAAACTTTGATGAATGGTTCACCTTAATTTTAGAGTTTGCATTAATCCCTCTAATTTTGTGCAAGAAGAATCTGAATGACTTTGATCTCCATGCCTATAGAACTTCTCCTGTCATCTGGATTGGTTCTTTGACAGTGGGTATTACCAAGACTTTGTCTTGTGATGCTACCCCAATTTCAATGAAATGATAACCTTTGAAAATATTATCTTCATTGCAGAAAGGGATAGTGCTGGTTATTGACAAAAAGACTGTTTTATCATGTATCTTAAGAACTTTGGTCTTTCATTTGAGAACTGATTTTACCAGTGACGGATTTAATGCCGAGATTTCTTTGGCATCTTGATTGAGATAAATGAATTTGATCAATCCATAGTTGAATGATTTAGCAACAAGTTCTGGTGCTACTCCTTGAAAGAATATGAATTTTCCATATTCTTCACAGGATCCTACAAATGGATACTTTGTTGTTGTATCTCCTATTGATCTAGCTTCTACTTCGAAGCTGATGAAATTGAAGAATGGTACTTTGATTACTGAACTTTCTTTTTCAGTAACTTCTTTTTCTTCTGGCTTGAGATTCACCAATCTGTTTGGTAATGGTGATAGGGCCTTCAGAACATCTTCATAGCTCCTTCTCAGCCTTTGGTGTGATTCAACCATGCTTTGAATCTTTAGTGATCTGATCATTTGTGATCCACAAGCTCCTCTAGGCCTGAATCTTGTTGGGAACAATGGGAATAGTAATGGATCAGTAATGTGTTGGACTGGTTTTGGCTTGTTTGGTGGCCTTTTCTGTCCAGTACTGATTGTACTCTTTTTGGGCTTCTTCAAATGTTTTGAAGGATTTGTGTTTGAATGAAAGTCCTTTTACTCTGGGTTCTACGGTTTTCCATTCTTTGTAATACATGCGATCTGGTCCATCAAAGATTACATAGACTTTCTTGTAACCTGTAAATAGATCAAAAGATACCAATGGGTTAGGTGTTTGGACAGATGATAAGTCCAATGTATCTATTTGACCGGACTTGACTTTAGGCTGTTGTGGCCTAAACTCTTGTTCATCGGCCTTAGGCTCATTTTGAAGGGTGACATCCTTCTTAATATCAAGCTTTTGTGAAATATCCACAGCTTGTATGTCTTTCCCTTTAGCTAGGTTTAAGACATTTTGTTGTTCAGAGTTTTCATCTGATGATGCTGCTACAGAGCTTGATATTGAGGATTTTGATTCCTTCCCCCTTGAAACTAAGAGAGCTTTTTGTTGCTTGTAAAATTCAAGCTTTGTATTTAGAAATGTCAATTCTATCGTTTTTTCTTGGATTTGAAATTCCAAGTCCTGAATTCTGTTATCCAATTCTTCCATTTGCAGAAGTTTTACCTGTAAGCAACAACAGATAATTCTCTTGTTAAAGAGATCGGAAGAAATAACTGTGTTCTTCTTTGATAGTCTCAATGTCAAAGGTGTAATGACTAAACGATATTTGTCATCTAACAAGGCGTCCCTGTTTATAATCTGCAAAAATGTAAGTCTTCATAAAAGATTTGCAAGTAGAACTGTCAGTTCTAAAAAGAAATTTATTACTAATCACATAAACACAGAATTTTTTGATAGCATTTTGACTGATAACATATCCTTTTCATTTATGTGGTAATTCTTTTATATTCCTTGGAAGGTTCCGAAAGCATAAGGACATAAATGTTCTTCCTTATGTGCCGGTTTGGCTTTAAAGACTGCTTCCCAAAATTCTCCTGAAGTATCTGTTTCAATTATCATCTTGTCACTTAGTGTTGGATGATAAAGAGATGGTACTGTATCAGTATGAGTCCATTTCTAGGACACATTCTTTTCAACTTCTTTTGAAGTGGTGCTTTTTTCTGCTAGCCTGCTAATGAAATCTTGAGTATGAGTTAGACATCCAAGAAATCTTTGTAATTGTTTGATATCCTGAATTTCATCAGGAAATCCATTGATATATTTAAGTATATGAAGTTGTAGTTCCTTATAACAATAAGCAACATTTAATCCGAGATACTTAATCTTTGTTTTGAATAGTTCTGCTTTCTTTTTGGAAAGGACTATCCCAGCTTATTTTGTAGTTTGGAATACCTGCAATACATGCTTTTCATCATCATTTTTATTATCTAAAAATACTAGAATATCATCTATGTAACTATAGTAATATTCTCGTAATTCTCTGAAAATGTTATCCATATGCCTTTGGATGATTCCAGGTGCTTGTTTTAAGCCAAATGTAACAACTTTCCACTGATAATTTCCTTCGGGACAGCTAAAGGCGGTAATTGGTCTAGATTCTTTGTCAAGTATAACTTGCCAGAATCCTGATTTACAATCAAAAGAAGAAAATACTTGTTTTCCTCTTATGAGTGCTAAAAGGCTTGCCATGTTTGGAATGGTATATGCGTCATCTTTGGTAGTAGCATTGACTGTTCTATAGTCAACAATCATTCTAGGCTTTCCTCTTCTTTTTTCTGCTTCTTTTCTTACCATGAAGCCCGGAAAAGAAAAGCTTGATTTGGAAGATTCAATTACTCCAATTTTCAATAATTCTTTAATTTGTTCTGCAAATTCCTGTCAATCCTGGAGAGAATAGCCCATTCTAGGTGATCTTAACTTTCCTTTGAAGTCTTTTTTGAGTTCAATCTTTACTGTCATTTCTCCTTTGTTCTTGATTAAGTCAAGTCGATTTTCTAAACAGCATTCTTCGAGGGTTTTTAAGATTTGTTCTCTAAGAAAATTTATCTTAAATCCTTGTTCTTCTTCTTGGGTAATATTGATCATTTTGCTTGGTACAATATTTTGCCCCTTAATAATTGGAGGCTTCTCTTTTCCTCTGATTTTATGTATCTCAAAGAATTTATTCTAGAGATGATTGAACCTTACAGCATAACACTGCTTTTTGATCCAGATTTGTTTTCCTTGTATGCCAAAGATGATTTCGTCAATATCCTGCACAAGTCTCTTATACAGTAGACAGAAATTGTTACCAAGAATAAGATATATTCTTGTTTCACTTTGGTAAATAGATGAAACTTTTAAATAATAAGGCTTATGGTTTAAGTCTTTTATTTCTAAATCCACATTTTTAACAACTTTTTTAACATTTACAGATTATTGATCTATAATTTTAACACTAATTGTTTTGTCTGAATCTACCCAATGTTCTTTAGGTATAATCGATTTTGATGTTATACACATGCTTGATTCTGTATCAACAAAAAGCGTTAATAGTGTATTTGTGATATCCATCGAAATTCAATTTACAAGCAATATAGATTGAATTAGGATTAGTTATATTAACATATGTTCTGGTACCTGGTTTGAAGCTATTCATCTTCTGATGAACTTTCTTCAGTAGATGCTTCTGTAAGGTAATACAGACTTTCTTGATCACTGGGATCTTCTACTGGATAGAATCCCTATTGTTTAAATTCTTCAAAGAGATTGACTATTTGGCCATTTTCTGTTCTGGCTGGGCACTCGTTTACATAGTGTCCTTATTCACTGCAAATCCAACATCTGCAATTTTTCTTTTTTTTAGGGTAATATTTTGCCTTTTCATTGGAAGTGTTTTTGGTTTTCTTCGTCCCCCCTTTATTTTTAAATATTTTCCTTTAGAAAAATATTTTCTTTTATAAGGTTTCTTATATCTTTTAAAGATACACCTCTTTTAGGTTTTTTGGTTGTAGGATAGCATCCATATGCTCCTGCAATATCTTCCATAAATGGTTCATAGCTAAAGCATGTTTTAAGCTTTTTGCGTGCCATTTGCTTCATTTACTTGTGTATATAAACACTCCTGCAGTTTTCTTTCATGTAGTTTTTAACTGTTGTTATAGCTAAACCTATAGATCCTTTAGCAGTAATATGAAGTTTTTCTCCTTCTTATAGCTTTACAGCTTTGTTGAACTTTTTTAATATTTCAGAATTATGTGGTGGCGGAAGTTTTACCAAAAACTTCATAACATATTCTAGAAAATCATCAAGGTTACCAAGTAAGAATAATTATTTCTGGTATTCACACTGGTAGTGGTCGAATGTATCTAAATAACAACATTGGATCAGTTCAAGTTGTGTTTTAGCTTATTCAATATTCTCAATGGTGAGAAGTGACTTGTATGCTGTGTAAGATTATCCAGTGAACATCTGAAAAATCTTTTCAACAATACTGTTAATGAATCCAGTATGATTGGGTTGGTTGTCATTTGCAACTGAGGCCTCTAGCCAAAGTTTATTTATTTGTTCATTTGTTAGGGTTTCTAAGAAATTCCTAACATTGTCTCTAGCACTTGCCTTGATATAATTCCAAG